>JANWGL010001060.1:0-27247 GCA_025200755.1 Ceratobasidium sp. C01
AAGATACTCAATCCGACCACCCTACTTCGCATACACGACTAGAATTGGCGTGCGCTCGTATGAGCGAGCAAGCGCCCTGCCGAGCCAGGTGGCTGTGAAAAGGCTTGGCACTGCATCCACCTGTGCGTAGCCCGAACAAGAAGTCGACGGCAGCTCGATATACTTACTCTAATCCCGCTATTGCCCACAACGCAAGTAAGTGAACTCAGGCACCCACATTCTCGGTCCAACCGACTACTGATCTAGGGCCTAGGTCTAGAGAGTCACGGACCCGTTGTTCGATAAGAATGGCATGTGCTGTGCTTGGCAAACGAACCTTCAGAGCACCAGAGACAAACTATTCGGGTCATTCACAGGATGCAGTGTTGTTGTACTTTCAAAAATAAATTGCGCGATAGGCGCTCGTGTTGCGCATGGCTATAAAAGCCAAGAGCCGTTCAGTGCGTTCACTCCATCCCCATTCCTACATCGACTCAATCTCTAGCATCACAAGCGTTCTAAACACTTCATACTTATAAATCCACAATGGCTACCCTCCTCAAACACGACGGTCCCGTTCACCCCAACTCCTACATTGTGTATGTCCTCTTGGTTCAGAGCCACATCCGGTATTCCTACTGACCATACTTCAGTAAACTCAAGGACCACGTTCCAACGTCCGATCACCGTGATCTCCTCGACAACTCCCAGGCTCGAGTCACCTCTTGCATCAATCACGAATACCACGAAGATGTATTCAAGGGTTATGCCGCCACGTTGACCAACGAGGAGCTCGAGTTCCTTCTCAACTGTGATCAAGTCGAGTCGGTCACGGAGGATGGCATTTGCTCAGCCATGGTGATGTAAGTGAATCGTTTCGTGGGGCTGCATAGATGAAATCGTCGTCCTAAATGCGTCGATGTAGCCCCGATGATTCGTACGAGGTCACCGAGCAAGAATTCCCTCCGAGGGAGCAAGAGGCAAGCGCTCAGGATGCGGTAGCTGTAGATGTCTATGGGTTAGATACCGTAAGCCTAGGTGTCTCACTCGTTAATCTTTTACCGCATGTTTATCATTCATTCACAGGGCATTTACATCGATCATAACTGCTTCGAGGGACGTGCTGTCTGGGGTGCAAATTTCACAAAGGCAAGGCCCCTCTCAGATTCCGGCACTGCGGTACACGTTACTTAATCATCATCTGATCTTTTATAGGACGGAGATGACGATAAAAATGGACATGGAACTCGTGAGCAGACCTCCCCTTTCCTTAGTTATAGTCCTGTATTGAATTACGAACGCGTCTCGCTCTTACTATAGATACCGCTGGCACCGCTGTTGGACGCATCTTTGGACAGGCCACGGATGCCAAAGTCATTGCTGTCAAGGGTTAGTCTCTCAGCAACATGTTCCCTCCTAATAACGAAACCATATTCTGTGTTGTAGTGTTGGGTGATAACGGAAGTGGAGCCTACTCTCAAGTTATTGCTGGAATCGATTGGGCCTACCGTCAGGCCCAAGCAAGCGGTCGACCTTCGGTTGCAACCATGTCCCTCGGCGGACCGGCTTCCGCTCCTCTCGACGCCGCTATTAGCGGTGCGATTCGAAACGGCCTTAGCTTTGCTGTTGCTGCAGGAAACGAGAACCAGGATGCAAACAATACCAGCCCTGCTCGCGTTCCTGAGGCGAACACGGTTGGCGCCGTCGATGATAACAATAAGAAAGCGCCGTTCTCGAATTACGGCTCGGCTCTCAAGGTCTGGGCTCCTGGCGTTGGTATCTTGAGTGCTTGGATTGGCAGCCCGAACGCAGCTAGGAAGCTCAATGGGACCTCGATGGCTACGTAAGTCCCTCTTACTATTCCTATTCTTTTCAAGCGGGCTGACCGGATGGCGACCTAGACCTCGCGTTGCTGGATACATGGCGGTGGCTCTTGGTAGAGAGAGCATTCAACCACCGAACCTGACCCAGGAGTTGCAGAAAAACGCCAAGGCAGTTGTTACTGGTGCCTCATCCGATAGCACCAATCTGCTAGCTCAGCCCTGGTAATGCGCAGAGGAAGTGCAGGTCTATCTATACAGCGTATGCGTAGCAGTTTGTAGTTGAAGCGATGTAAATGAAGATAATCAACTTTGTGCGTTTTCTGAAATTGGAGTGCCGGATTTTCACCCTACGAAAATCCATAAAACTGGGACGTAGCTATCGCATATAGGTAGATATATAAATTCGAGGACATCACTTCAGCATTAGGTGCTACGCCGAAGAAAAAATAGGATCATCTTTGGTGCTCACTCGACTCAACCAATAGCTGCGTCGTGACTGAAAAGCGTTCCCTGCGTCCAACCTACCCGGAGAGCGCGGGTTAGTTTGGGTCATGTAGCAGAAGTGATGAATCTGGGTAGCTCTAGTCGAAGTGCACGAGAGAAATAAACGGTCTATCTGGAAGGACTTCAACGGCTACGGACAGTCGTAGAGTAGAGCGGTTGTGTGAAACCGCGCACACACAAGTTCATCACATGGGTGGCCAGCGAAACCGGACTGAGGTAGGGGTTCCCTCCGGATATTAAGTTTGTTTCCCATCACAAATCATAAAAACTACAGAGCCACCAAGTATTCACCTTGAGTCTCAAATCGTAGCCCACTCGGTGCTCAGACAGGGAAAGTCAGGCCACAGCGCTTATTGGATTAAGTAAGCATCTAGCTGAGCAAAGATAGCCAAAAACAGGCGGGAAAGTCTTGGCACTGTGCCCATCCGTGCGTAGACCGAGTAAGACGACGCCGTTCGCTCCAAACTTCCGCCAAGGCACGAATACAGAACGGGGGTTCTTGCTATTAGGTCTGCTGCCTCGAGCGCGCCCTTTTGGTACCTGAGAGTAGATGCCAACCGATAGCATCGGCGTTTTGTGCGCTTGGCGTGGCCTTCCATAGAATGTGAGGGTGAGATGTTCGGTCCCCCCTAACGTATTGCAGTGCAGTAGAAACTTAAAGTACACATCGGCCGACGTCCGTATACTACTACAAGATATCTACGACCGTCAACATTTTAACTCTGGGCCAAGGCTTGGTTTAGGTCGAATCCAACGACCCTCATTCATCGGAACTCATTTTCCTGTTATAAACTGAACATGGACCCTCCAGCCCGCCTCCTTAAGCACGATGGGCCGGTTCAGCCCAATTCATATATCGTGTACGTATAGACTACTTCAGCACAACTAATATTCCTCTTCACCAATATCGTGCAGTAAACTCAAAGATGATATTTCCGTGGCCGAGCATTTCGATCTACTCAACAGCTCGGAGTCGCAAATCACCTCATGCGTCAAGCATGAATACCACCACGGGGTCTTTCACGGCTACTCTGCCACGCTCAACAACGAGGAGCTTGAATTCCTCCTCAAATGCGAGCACACCGAACTGGTTGAGGAAGACGGTTACTGTTCGACCTATGTTGAGTAAGCTGGATCAGGTTGAATCTCATGTCATGCTTTGAAGCTCATTATGCAAATATAGCCCCGATGATTCACACGAGGTTACTGAGATGGTACTCCCTGATAACACCCAAAGCGCTGGTCTCGAGGACCTCCAAGACGTCGATGTATACATGCTGGGAACAGTACGTTTTGTTGACGATTCGTTTTCAACGTGGTGAAGGCTGAGATTAGTATTACAGGGTATCTATATCGAACATTCCTGCTTTGGCGGTCGCGCCCGCTGGGGTGCAAACTTTACACAGGTAAAGCTTCTCACCCTATTCCGAACGCTATCTGAAGGTATTTTATTATCCAATATAGGATGGAGATCACGACGCAAATGGCCATGGAACACGTGAATAGGCTGCCTCATTTTTCCAATGATCACGCATATACGCTGATGCGTTATACCAACCCGACAGACACCGCTGGCATAGCTGTTGGATATAACTTTGGGCAAGCCACGACGGCCACTGTTATTGCTGTTAAAGGTAAGACTATTCGTCGTTAACACGTTCAGCATTTCTTTTATCTAGCTAACATATATTTTAGTCCTTGGAGATGCGGGGGACGGCGCATTCTCCGGGGTAATAGCTGGAATCGATTGGGCGTTCCAGCAATTCGAAGCGAGCGGCCGCCCATCTATCATTAACATGCCTCTCCAAGGCGCTAGTCCTGCTCTCGTTCTTGCCGCTCGTAATGTAATCCAAGGGGGCTTAAGCATCGTTGCCGGGGTAGGGAACGACAACAAGGATGCTAGCAAAGCTGGTTCTGATCGCGTCCCCGAGGCGAATATGGTTGGCACAATCGACGACAACAACATGAAAGCGTGGTTCTCGAATTTTGGTCCGGCTCTCAAGGTTTGGGCGCCGGGTGTTGACATCACGAGCGCTTGGATCGGTGGCCCTAATGAGACTAGGATCCTCAGTGGTTCGGCTAAGGCTGCGTGCGTAAATAACCTTTTTCGGCTTTTCATCGTGACTAACCTAAGGACAACAGCTCCCGGGTAACTGGATATATGGCGGTAGCCCTTGGAAGGCAGCACCTAACTCCAGGAGCATTGACCGAAGAGCTAATTAAGAACGCTAAACCAGTGGTTACTGGGGCACCACCTGGTACTACCACCTTGTTAGCTCAACGCTGGTAGAGTACCGACCGGCGGTCTAGCGACGCAAATGAAATCAGGGCAAATCAGGATAATGTTCGGCCGTTGAAACGGGTGGCAACACATATTGTACTAGACAATAGGGGTGGAATGCCATTTCGATACCATGTTAATTTGAAGGCCTGTTCATTTTTGATGCGAGACACCGGTGACATCGACCACTTATCTCATCTTCGACATTTTGGGGGGATTAGATAAGCATTTTGCTCGGCAGAGTGAGTCTTGGCAGCGCACCCAGCTGTGCGTAGGCCGAGTAAGATGATAATAACCGCCTCAGAGTCCTACCAAGGCCCGGGGACAGAAAGAGGGTGCCCACCACCAGGGCCGCTAATCTCGAACGCGCCATCCTTGTCCCTGACTCTGGATGTTGCCGACTTATCATCTGATAGCTGTTAGCGGTCTGTGCACTTGGCATGGACCTCCATTGAATGTAAGAGGAGGTGTGTAGGTATGTTCTTCGGCTCGTTGGCGTATTGCAGTGTTGTACAAGCACAAACTTTATGCAGGGCTTGTATCAGCTGATGCCCGCGCCGAACTACAAAATACCAATATTCCCTTCCAGCATATTCCTATCTTCAGACCCGCTTCAGTTCAGGTCAATCTCTACGATCTTGATTCACTACAGGTGATTCTTCCAATCCAAACCTCAGATATGCAGTCTCCGGCTCGGCTCCTCAAACATGATGGGCCTATCCTGCCTAATTCGTACATCGTGTATGTATGCGTTACTTGAATGCCATACGAGGTTCCCATAACAAATATCGTACAGTAAACTCAAAGATGATGTTTCTGTGGCCGACCACTTCGACCTACTCAATAGCTCAAGATCGCAATTCACCTCATGTATCAAGCACGAATATCACAATGGAGTCTTCAACGGTTACTCTGCGACACTAACTGACGAAGAGCTCGAATTTATTCTGAATTGTGGGCACGCCGAGCTAGTCGAGGAAGACGGATACTGTTCTATCTCGGTTAAGTAAGTTGAATAAGCGTTAAATCTCCTGGAATACTTCAGCGCTCATTCTGCCAATTTAGCCCTGACGACTCACCCGAGGTTACCGAGATGAGATTTCCTGATAATACCCAAGGCGCCAGCCTCGACGCCCTCCAAGAAGTCGATGTGTACATGTTTGGAACGGCACGTTTTGTTTTCTACTATATTTCGCAGGGCAGGATACCTGATATTGATACTATAGGGGATCTTTATTGAACATTCCTGTTTTGGAGGCCGAGCCCGCTGGGGTGCAAACTTTACAACGGTGAGGCCCTCTATCATACCCATACATTCCAGCTGACAGTATCCCCCTGTTTTGTCTAGGACGGGGATAATGATGCAAACGGTCATGGAACACGTGGGCGGAACAGATTTCACCCAGGATCACACGCATATACTCATATATTCTAACTTCCTTACAGACACAGCTGGTGTCGCTGTTGGTAATGTCTTTGGACCAGCCACGTCGTCCAACGTCATTGCTGTCAAAGGTAAGGTTTCCCGTTGGTATATGTCGTATATTTCAGACCGTTAACTTGTGTTTCAGTTCTAGATGACCATGGAATTGGTCCATTTTCCGGGGTTATAGCTGGACTCAACTGGGCGCTCCAGCAGACCAAGACGAGCGGGCGCCCGTCCATAGGGAGCATAACATTTGGGAGCTCGGCCAATAATGTTTTCGATTTGGCTGTCCGTCGTTGTATCGAAGGGGGTTTAAGCATAGTCGTCGGTGCGGGAAACGAAAACCAGGACGCCGGACGGTTCAGCCCGAATCGCGTTCTGGGAGCAAATACAGTCGGTATCGTCGATAGCAACAATCATAAAGCGTCGTTCTCAAACTTTGGTCCGGCTCTCAAGGTTTGGGCACCAGGAGTGGACATCCCAAGTGCTTGGATTGGTAGCCCTAACGCAGTCAAGAGGCTTAGTGGTTCCGCTATAGCTGCGTACGTAAATATCTGTTGTTGGATTTCTAGGGTGGCTAACTTCAGGACGACACAGTCCCCGAGTGACTGGGTATATGGCGGTAGCCCTTGGGAGACAATACCTACCTCCAGGGAGCTTGACCGAAGAACTAATCAAGAATGCTAAACCAATTGTTACGGGGGCCCCACCTGGCACTACTGACTTGCTGGCACAAAGCTGGTAGAGTGCGAGTCGATGGATTGGTGACACGAGGGAAATCAGGGCAAAGCAGAGTGAGGTTGTGATGATGAAAGAGGTGGTGACACTTGATGTACCAAATGGCGGAGACGGAAGACCTATTCTGGGCAATTTTAATCATTTGAGAATGAGCCCGACCTCGCACTGGGCTAAGCTATCGCCATTCAGCTTCCTCCAATGTGGTGCGGTTTGTCTCGTCCTGGAGTCCTACCCACATTTCATGCGACGCAGCGGTGGAATTCCGAATTCGCATGTCCCCCAGAATCCCGGCTATCAGCGTAGAAGATATGCGCGGACTCTGAGAGAGAGGATACAAGATATATTTCGGCCATTTTGAACGCGGCCGTCACCATTGACATGGACATACCTGAACTCTCGTGCATCGAAACGCCCGTCGTTAGTAATTATATCTAACCGAGCAGCTTCATAATAAGTTTCCGTTTGAGTGAATCTGTCAGTGTAGGAAACTTTGCGGTTACGACCTCGAATGTTGAGTGAGACAACTACGAGAAACAGAGTACTTTATTTGGTACTAGACCGCGGTGACCTCGCAAGAATTGGCCATGTGTCTAACCACGTACTGTACCCACGCCTGTGAATGCAAACATGCATACCTCCATACGAATCAAATTTCGCGCACTTTGACTAGCACCATAACCGAGGCAAGATTTCAATGTCTATACAAGTTTACTATTCTACCTGCAGAGTTTTCAATAGGTCACTATTTCACGTAGAGTGGAAGACGTTCATCACAGTGTTCTTCGGGAGGTTCATGGTCCTAGACTTACCATTAACCTTATTGAAGTCCAATTTTTGAATGGTACAAGTCCATTTATGATACTAGCCTCAATTGAACACCTTAGAACGGGCGTGTGCCCGCGCGCGGCCGCAAGGTGGGTGCGGCCACATGACTTTCCGCGTTTCTTGGACCTCCGACGCTGGCGTAACAGGTCGTACTTAGTTGGGCAATGAGCGCTTCTGCCACGTTTGCTTTCCCGCGAAGCTTCCACCAGCACGGGCTTGTTGCTATATTTAATTTATTTTTACCTCGATCGACTTGTTGAATATATTGTACTTTGCTTGCACTGCCCGTATTTTCGAGCGCTTGCACCAACGAACGAACGTATAACCAAACATGGCAGCCGTGGGTAGTCTTGGTACTACAATGACCTGTGTGCAAGCCGAATAATATGTCGGCATCACCCTTGATGAGCTATTTCTGTTATCTCTAACGGAAAGGGAGTCATAATGAAGGCGCCCATGATTTTACCACGATACGCCCAGGGTTATTCTTAGAGTCTAGATCAAGAACCAGTAACATATCTGCTGATAAAAATAGCACACACTGCGCTTGGCGAAAACATAATAAACGACTATTCGGGTCGCCTGAAGGATGCGGTGCGTTTGGATATTTTCTCAAAGTCATTCATATTGCCGCTCGCCTTGTGAACGACTATATAAGAGAATGCAATCTCGATTTATTGTCTCCATCCTCAGCATTTGTTTGACCCAACCTCGAGCACATCTAGCGAAATTAACTCTTGAAATATCAGAATGTCAGCCCAGGCCCGACTTCATAAACACGATGGCCCTGTTCATCCCAACTCTTACATCATGTATGTATGCTTGGGTTTAATAAAATTTACGATATTTAGACTGACTGTATCATAGTAAACTGAAGGAGCACGTCCCCACCTCCGATCACCTTGGCCTACTCAACGATTCCAAGGCTCAAATCGCTTCATGCATCAAACATGAATACCACGACGACATTTTCAAAGGCTACGCCGCGACACTGGCTGACGAGGAACTCGAGTTCCTTCTCAACTGTGACCAAGTTGAGTCAATCGCGGAAGACGGCTACTGCTCGGCTATGGTCGTGTGAGTTAGTTGCTCCCCGAGATCGTATTGAGATCCTTATCGGTATCCCCTTGACTATACGGATGTAGTCCTAACGACTCGTACGAGGTCACCGAACAAGACTTCCCTGAGCGGGGTCAAGAGGCTGGTGCTCAAGATGTGGTAGCTGTAGACGTCTATGGGTTGGACACCGTAGGCCAAGTCTCCTTCATTGATGATTACCTGAATATATATTCTTCTGTCAGGGGATTTTTATCCAGCATTCTTGCTTCGCAGGGCGGGCTCGCTGGGGCGCAAACTTCACCCAGGTCAGGAATTCCCGAGGTCCTAACGCTTGTACATAACTGAACCCATATACTGATCTCCAGGACCCTGATCATGATGGGAATGGCCATGGGACTCGTGAGTGGATCGCTTTTCAATACTTGTAACCGTATATCTAAATACTAGTGTGCTGTACGTGATAGACACTGCTGGTACCGCCGTTGGTTGGAATTTTGGACAAGCCACGTCCGCCAACATCATCGCTGTCAAAGGTTATTATTGCGCACCAGACCCTACCCTATGATTCCAATAACGGAATCGTTATCACTTTTTAGTGCTAGCTGACAACGGGAATGGCCCCTACTCCGGGGTCATAGCTGGGATCAATTGGGCCTTTCAGCAGGCTAAGGCAAGCGGCCGCCCATCGGTAGCTACTATGTCGCTTGGCGGGCCTGCCTTCGATCCACTCGATACTGCCGTTAGTAATGCCATTCGAGGCGGTCTTAGCTTTGCTGTTGCTGCAGGAAACGAAAGCAAGGATGCGAGCGGAACCAGCCCTGCTCGCATTCCCGAGGCGAATACTGTCGGCGCGGTCGATGGCAACAACAATACAGCGTGGTTCTCGAACTTTGGCGCACCTCTCAAGGTCTGGGCTCCCGGCGTCGGAATTTTGAGCGCCTGGATTGGTAGCCCCAATGCAACCAAACAGCTTGACGGCACTTCGATGGCTACGTACGTCTCTCTTGCTATGACCTGGTTTTCAGGAATGCTGACCGAGTTATAACCTAGGCCCTGTGTTGCTGGATACATGGCAATAGCCCTCGGTCGAGAGAACAATGTTATCCCGCCTAACCTGACCAACGAGTTGAGGAACCACGCCAAAGGGCTTGTCATTGGAGCCCCACTTGGCACCACGAATCTGCTAGCTGAGCGCTGGTAATACCCAGAGGAACTGTTAGTCTTATTACATGATCTGCGCGAAGTGTTTTGTAGTAGAAAAAATATAAATGAAGTTGACCTAGTCGGTGTACTTGTGTGCGTTTCGAAATTTGCGTATAAGATTTTCAACGAGGAAAATCCCCCAACAGTCGAGATTCACCACCTCATACATGCCCGGAAAGGAAAGGCTTCTCAAATCCCGATAGGTGCGAATAATCTTATATCGTGCCAACATGAGCCTGCGGCAAGTGTCGCCAACCAAACTACTTAGGCTAAAATCTAGGTGCCTTTGTTGGATCGTGACCCACAAAAATCTTAACCAACAGGAGCCAAATTAACTACGGTACTTCATTTGATGATAACCGTCAAAATCCACACCGGTTTCGGAGGGTGGTCCAATATCTCAAGTTACTGAATCATTATTTGGCGCATACACGATTAGGTAAACACTTCATGAACTCGAAATTGAAATATGACTGTTAGCTCCGCTTCTGCGAGCCAGATCTTTACCTAGCTATTGGATAGCTCTACGGAGATCAAATAGACATTGGGGAGTGAGTAACTCACGCAATCACATAGTTGATTAATTGAAGGAACAAGTTTTATTGGAGCTTACGTTGAGGGTGGCAACAAGAGGTTTCACTGCCCTCAATAGAGAAGGTCAATAATAATGGGCAGCAGCACATTTCTGTCATTCGGATCCAGACCCTCGGACCAGAGAATCCCATGTTATCACGCCAGCTGGTGAGGCTGATCCCAATCTAGCGCAAAGCAAAGTTGGAGCTGGTAATTTGCAGACTAAAATCAATTACAGATCTCGCAAAGGGTATACACTTTTGCGTTGTTTGCTAACTTCGCGGTATCAAAGATGCCATAAAGCCTTCAAGTCCCATAGGCTATAGCAGGGACAACTGACGGTACTAAATTGGGTAGCAAGATCTTTCGCTATATTTGCGTTTTCGCGGGGCTCGCACCCATCCGACAGCTACAGAAGACACCGGGCTTGTTGCCCCGTACATGATTTACCGATTGTCACAGTGTTCCTAGTCCAACGGAGTTGTAACTTGATAACCTCACTCATACAACCATAATCGTCGAGCGCTTATGTGAACAAGCGAGCACATTGCCAAGCCAGGTGGCTGTATACAGGCTTGGCGCTTCACTCACCTGTGCACGGGCCGAACAGCATGCCCGCAGTAGCTCGAACAATACATTCCCACTATCGCCAAGAGAATAATAGACTGAGCGCCCATAAGTGTAGTTCATTCAATCAAATACCGTTTCGGGGTCTAGGCCGGGAGTCATGAGGTCGTTGTGCAATGACATTGGCATTTGGTACACTTGGCAAGAGATTACGTGAAACATCGTGGGCAAGCTACCCGGGTCATTCGAACGACGCAGTGCTATGCATTCTTTTGTGTGTCATTATTGGTGTAGACGCTGGTCCTACGCATGGCTATAAAATCCATCGTTCCCTCTTCATGTCTTGCCCATCCCCATCCCCATCCACAGTCTCAGTCCCAGTCCTGATTTCACTCATCTTCGAGTACACCAACTGTTCTCCTAATCCTACATCTCAAATCCGCAATGTCTACCCCAGTCCAACTTTTTAAACACGATGGCCCCGTTCAACCTAACTCTTACATCATGTATGTGTCCCTTGGCTTGAACTCACGTTTGGTATTCTTACTGTGATAATTCAGCAAACTCAAGGAGGATGTCTCAGCCTCCGATCATCTTGAACTACTTAACAACTCCCAGGCTCGAGTAACCTCTTGTATCACTCATGAGTACCACGAAGACGTGTTCAAGGGCTATGCCGCTACCCTGAACGACGAAGAACTCCAGTTCCTTCTCAACTGCGATCAAGTTGAATCTATCTCGGAGGACGGGTATTGCTCGGCTATGGTTGTGTGAGTAAATACTTCCGCGATATTATTAAGAAGAATTCCTCACACTAACTGCACCGACTTAGCCCTAACGATTCATACGAAGTCACGGAACAGGAATTCCCCGAGGGGGACCAAGAGGCTAGCACTCAAGCTCTGACAGACGTAGACGTCTATGGGTTGGACACCGTAAGTTCAGTAAACTCTCTCGTCGAAACCCACCTAGATTGAAATTCCTTCGTCAGGGTATTTATATCCAACATAACTGCTTTGGAGGGCGGGCTCGCTGGGGAGCAAACTTCACAACGGTAAGGAAGCTTTCGAGTTCGTACATCATATATAATTAAATGACCATATTGATGTATCTAGGACACAAACATCGACGCGAACGGGCATGGAACTCGTAAGCCGATCCCCTTTCATTACTTGTTAAACTAAGTTTTAACCCAGACACACCTTGCCTATGCTATAGACACCGCCGGCACCGCTGTTGGTTCCATCTTCGGACAGGCAACGTCTGCAAGGATCATCGCGGTCAAAGGTTAGCAATGCAATAAAAACTATCTTCCTATAATATCAATAACAAGGCGATATTCCGTATCGTAGTACTGGGCGACAACGGGAAAGGCGCCTGGTCCTGGATCATAGCTGGGATCAACTGGGCCTTCCACCAAGCTAGAACAAGTGGACGGCTATCGTTAGTAACAATGTCACTTGGGGGTTCTGCCCACCCTCCAGTCGATACCGCCGTTCGAAATGCCATTGCAGGGGGTATTAGCTTTGCCATTGCCGCAGGAAATGACAACCAGGATGCGAGCGGAACCAGCCCTGCTCGCGTCCTCGAGGCAAATACTGTAGGCGCCGTCGACGATAGCAACAGGAAAGCGTCGTTCTCGAATTTCGGTCCCGCTCTCGACGTCTGGGCACCCGGTGTCGGCGTTTTGAGTGCTTGGATTGGCGGCCCGAATATGGTTAAGAGGCTTGATGGCACTTCCATGGCTACGTATGTGTCCCTCACTGCAACAGTTGCTTACAAGCAGGCTGACCAGGTTGCTATCTAGACCTCGTGTCGCTGGGTACATGGCGTTAGCTCTTGGTAGGGCGCGCATTCAACCACCGAATCTAACCGCCGAATTGAGGAAGAACGCCAGGCCAATTGTTATCGGGGCTCCGGCTGGCTCCACCAACTTGCTGGCTCAACGCTGGTAACGAATGCAGGATGCGTTAATTTCCTTACGTAGACTAAGAGTTGTGCTGTGCGATTGAAGTGATGTAACTGAAATGAATCGATTTTGTGCATGTCCCGGACCTTGTATGTGGGATTCTTGGGCCGCAAAGGTTTTCAAGTCCCAAGCATGTATGCATCATATATGCATAATGTAAGTTCGAGGGCAACGTATCAACGATAATTCCTGTGCTTTCTCAAGTAAAGGCCCAACCTTTGAACATCTGCCCATAGCCTTGTATCAGAAGAGCCTCTCTAAGGTTCTGAATTGGCATTGACCAGAGTGAAATTTGGTTTTAGCCTCTGATCGGAAAATAGAACATCAGTGGCCTAAGTAATGATCCATTGAATACCGACATTAGAGCGCCGTCCATATCTCTGCTAAATATGGATCTTTGTAAACAGGGGAGTACCATTGCGTGAGCCCACAACGAGCGTGAAACTTGGCTAAGCTGTATGCACTCCAATATCACGGTTATGTCCTACTAGAAAATGTAAGAATACAAAAAGCACCGAGGAAAACACCAACGCTTCAGCTGCCTACTCCTTGACGGAGATTACCCTTATTCATAGCGGCCAATCAGGCATTCGGTTCGTCGTGCGGTCCTGACCACTCTGGCGCCTATCGGATTAGGTAAGCATCCCAAACTAGAGAGTCTTGGCGCTGCGCCCATCTGTGCGTCGACCGAGTAAGGGGGCAAGAAAAGCCTGCGGCGTCCGCCCAGGCACGGACGTAGAACGAGGGTGCTCGCTGCCACAATCGTAGGTCTAGACACACCATCTTACTATCTGGGCGCGGATGTTGCTGATTCGTAGAGGCAGTGTTCGCGCCCTATACGCTTGGCTGAGGTTGCCATTGAATACCTGAGGGGAGGTGTTCGGTTCGTTCACGCATTGCAGTGCAGTACAGTGGAGGCGAAAACTCTAGATAACGCTCATATCGGCTGACATACATCCACCACTGCAGAACGTCCACCCCCGTCAGCATTCCCCCCCTATCCTTGAATCTGTCTTGGTTCGAGTCGGATTTTACTATCTTAGTTACTTCAAGCGATTCGCCTAGTCTATATTCCAGACATGCAGTCTCCAGCCCAGCTCCTTAAACACGATGGGCCAGTTCAACCCAATTCGTATATTATGTATGTATGCGCTGCTTCAATGTACAATATGATACTCATAACCAATGTCATGCAGTAAACTCAAGGATGATATTTCCGCGGCTGATCACTTCGACCTGCTCAACAACTCGAAGTCTCAACTCACCTCATGTATCAAGCACGAATACCACCCCGAAGTCTTCAATGGCTATTCTGCTACGCTAACCGACGAGGAGCTCGATATCGTTCTTAACTGCGGGCACGCTGAATTAGTTGCGGAAGACGGATACTGTTCAGCCTTGATTGAGTAAGTCATATCAGTTATAGATTTTAATAGAACAACTTCGAGCTTACTATACCAATTTAGTCCCGATGATTCGAGCGAGGTTACTGAAATGGCATTCCCTGAAAATAATGAACAAGCAGCCAATTTCGAAGCCTTCCGGGGAGTCGACGTATACATGTTTGGAACGGTATGTTTCTTCCCCTAACATGTTCCGCACACGATGATAGCTGATATTAGTATATTAGGGTATCTTCATTGAGCATGCCTGCTTTGGGGGTCGAGCCCGCTGGGGTGCAAACTTTACGAATGTGGGTTCTCCCCCCCCCCCATTGCATTGCATTATTGAAAAGCAAGCTAACGTTAATTTCTGGCCTTTTCTAGGACGGAGATAATGACGCAAACGGTCATGGAACACGTAAGTAGGCTTTGTTCCTCCCTTTAGGTTTACGCATATATTCTGATATACTTTGTAATTCCTGGTAGACACCGCTGGTACAGCTGTTGGAAATGCCTTTGGACAAGCTACGTCGGCGAATGTTATCGCTGTTAAGGGTAGGCGCGGTCTCTCCCAGTATTATCCGTGTGGCTAACTCGGGTTTTAGTCCTGGGTGACAACGGCATCGGCTCAATTTCTGGCATCATAGCCGGGATCAACTGGATGGTTCAGCAGGCTGGGGAGAGCGGACGCCGATCTGTCGCAAACATGTCAATCGGGGGCCCAGCGAGTCTTCCTCTCGATGATGCTGTTCGCAGTGCAATCCGCTCGGGCGTAAGTGTCGTCGTTGCTGCTGGAAGCGGGGGCGGGGATGTCAACCGATCTAGTCCTGCGCGCGTTGTCGAGGCGAACACGGTCGGCGCAGTCGATGACAACAGACGCAAAGCACCATTTTCAGACTTTGGGCCAACTCTTAAAGTCTGGGCGCGGGGCATTGGCATCTGGAGTGCCTGGATTGGTGGCCCGAATGAGATTAGGAAACTCAGCGGAACATCTATGGCTGCGTATGTGATTCTGATTTCGTTTGTTCAGAGTGACTGACATTAGGATAACATAGTTCCTGCGTTACTGGCTATATGGCGATTGCACTTGGGAGCGAGCGTCTTTCTCCAACGCGCATGACCGAAGAACTAATTAAGCACGCTAAACCGTTCGTTACTGGGGTCCCACCTGGCACTACTAATTTGTTGGCTCAGCGCTGGAATGATGGACCGTCGACTTAGTTGAATCGTTGAACATACCTGTTAATTGGATTATGCATTTGATCAATTGAAACGTGCTCCCTAGCTTAGTCAGCGACGACGTGGAACGCGGACCCTGAGCAAAAGGATACAAAATGGATTTTCTGGATGGAGAAAGCTCCAGCCAACGACCAAGATGGCCTCTGTCGACCCCGCCTCCGTCCCTCTCCCCAGCACCGACTCCAACAAGACCATGACCGTCGGCGTGCGTACGACCAACCTCCCGTCTATCAAAAACGCGCCTCTCCCAGCCGAGGGCAATGGCACGTTTTCGAACCCGACGCTCGCGGCTCTCGTGCTCGGCGTGCCATTCGTCGTCAAGCGCGTCTTGCCGATTGTGTCGCGAGGTGGATCGAACACGTATTGGTTCTTAGTTGTGGTGTTGGGCGTGCCCGTCACGGTCGCGTACTGGACCGTGATGAGTATGTATGGGGCGAGGAAGAACGAGAAGGCCGTACTTCCTGGACGGCCGCAGAGCGAGTACTTCGAGATCAAGGACGCGGCGCTGAAGGCTGAGTGGGAAGGGAAGAAAATTCCTATGCAGATTTTCCATGATGCGTATTTCGAGGGCAAGATTGATTTTAAAGGTCAGTCTTTCTCGCTTTCTTTCGCGCGTTTTTTTACTCAATGCTAACATTTTTTCGTTCTCATAGGGGACGTTCTTGACGTGATGGAGTACCGACACGACTGGGCAGCGTTCACCATGACCCCCGAGCTCTTCAAATACGTCTTCACCGTCCTTATCCCCGAGGTCATCAAGCACACCAAGACTCAGGACGAGGAGCAAGTCCGAGACCACTACGACCGAGGCGATGACTTCTACGAGTGGTTCCTCGGCCCACGCATGATCTACACTTCCGGAGTCGTCATGGACAACACCAAGGAAGAGACTCTCGAGCAGCTCCAGGACAACAAGCTCGCGCTCGTCTGCGAAAAACTCGACCTCAAGCCTGAAGACAAACTGCTCGATATCGGATGCGGGTGGGGCACGCTTGCTGCGTACGCTGCGAAGAACTACGGCTGCGACGTCACTGGTGTTACTCTTGCGAAGAAGCAATGCGCGTTTGGGAATGACCGGATCAAGAGCAATGGCGGAGACCCCAACCGTGCGCGTATTCTTTGCATGGACTTTAGGGACGTTCCACCAGTCAAGGGTTCGTTCACCAAGATCGTGTCGCTCGAGATGGCGGAGCACGTCGGGATCAGGCGGTACAATTCGTTCTTGAGGCAGGTGTACGACCTCTTGGACGACGATGGTATTTTCGTGTTCCAGGTTGCGGGTATTAGGCAGTGCTGGCAATATGAGGACCTCGTTTGGTATGTCTTCTCTTCTCGTTTTCATCGCCCTCTTTTCCCCCATCTTCCCAAGCCTTACGTTTCTCTCGTGTAATCGTCCTCATGGTTTTTTTTTTTCCTTCACAGGGGTCTCTTCATGAACAAGTACGTCTTCCCGGGTGCGGACGCGTCGTGCGCGCTCAACTGGGTCATTGGTCGCGTGAGTACCTCATTCCCCCTCTCCACACATCCTCTTTCTTTCGCTGCCCTGCACGTGATTTCATTTCATGCGCGTCCTCGCGTCGTGATATATCCTTTTTGGGCTGTGTTACGTGTCATCGTCACGTTACATCTCCGAGTGACACGTATTTCACGTGTTTGGTTTTGCTTACGCGCACATTCTTGTCTGGTCGACTTGGATGTTCACATGCTGACGATATTGCTTATAGCTCGAGGGTGTCGGCTTTGAGATCAAGGCTGTTGATGTCCTCGGTGTTCACTACTCGGCTACTATCTGGAGATGGTACAAGAACTGGATCTCGAACAAGTCCAAGGTACGCTTTCGCTCTCCATACCTCTATCCCAACCCTTTCCGCGCCCAATACTCCATCCCTCCCATCCTCTCGCGAACCAAACATAATTTCGTATACTAATGTTTCTTCTACAGGTGCTCGCGACATACGGTGAACGGTGGTTCCGCATCTGGGCATACTTCCTGGCCTACAGCACTATCATCTCTCGCCAAGGTTCCGCCAGTGTTTTCCAGATCACTGCGCACAAGAACTTGAACGCGTTCCACCGCATGGAGGGTCTTGAGAGCCACACCAGCTTGAGGCTTTCGGATCGGGCCAAGGCGAACTCGTGAGTCAACCCCACCCAACTTCACTATTAACTTTATCCTGACTGACGTTCTTGCGTGTTGTAGCCCTGTCGTCTAGACACCCAAAAAAATTACGAGTAGAGTTTAGAGTAGGAGGAGGGATGGATGGAGGGGGGCGTGGATAATCTAAGTCTCGTAATTCTATAGACGTAATCCGCGTTTGGCCTGTTTGGGGGCACGTGTGTTTTTTGTACCGTACCACTTCTTTTTTTTGTTTGGGGGAATTTTAGAGGTGGAGGTTGCGTCTTCTCGAATTTGTTTGTGAGTTGTTGTGAGAATAGAGTGAGAGAAGGGGATGGGGTTTGAATTGAGGCCATGGGTGTATGCGGCTGCTTCTGCTTGAACAAATCAATTAGCCCTGTGGAATTCCGACAGGGTTGTAGCGCATCCCCCCCCCCCATAGAAAACCTAGGTAACTGCCTCCCCCAACGAACTTTCTGTGGGGACTGGGTTCAACCCAGTTCAAAACATTGAGGACCAAGCATGCATATCACGAGGTAATTTGACCCCATCGGGAGAACACGTGATGACGGGTGCATCTTATAAGTTCGTGATACACAAACTATAAGGCTAATGCGTATAGGGGGCATACATGTCATAGTCCGCTAGAGTAACGAGCCGAAGATGACGAACGAGCGAGGTCACAGAGGGCACAGCCGTCGTAGCAACGCGCTTGTGACACCGACAGGCAGATCATGTAGGGAAATGTAATGGCCGGTATGTAATCAGGCGAAACATTTGAAGGACTAGGAAAGCATATCATATTATTGGCATAGGCTTCAAATGTTCAGTTACAAGAGAGACGTAAAACTTCTAAAGTTCTAATTCGTAATTCAAGCAGTAATCGCAACAGCCGGGGTGATCCCATTAATGATCTCCACTACTCCCGTTTCCCGAACCTGCTCGGTCTTATCTCCGAAGTAACCTGTAATGCCATCTTATGAGTGACAAGTTCCACGAAGCTTAGAAGTTAAAGATACTTACGAGGTGTCATAAATGTCCAGTCGATCGACCCCTGAACCAAGTGCTCCATGCCCCGGACGTACAACTCAATCTGAGAGTCATACTCCGGTCCAAACGAGCGCAAGCGCTTCTTGGCGTTGACATAGTCCTGGAGGCGCCCACGAGTGAGTTTGTCAACGTACTCCATCGCCTCCTCTAGAGTGAGTTGTTTCTCTTGCATAACGACATAGACGAGGTTGTGGGTGTCGCCTCGAGCTACTTCGACCTAGTTGAGTAATGTGTCAGCTACATGACCTATTAAGTTCGCTTCGGTTACGAACTGGGAAAGAGTAGATGTCGTTGGCCCAAGTCAAGATATCGTTTCCAGCAACCCACATCTCCACCATGTCAGGATCTTCAAACACCTCGTCAGGGAAATCGAGCCCGAGCGAATACTCTAGCACGGCTATTCAAGAATCCGAAATCAGCAGCAGCCCAAAATATTTACTATTGAGAAAACCATACCAAAGCCAATTTTAACCGCAGAAGTATCTCGACGGATCTGAATATACTCGTCAATACTAGGGACCTTGTCTACCGATCGATTCGTTGTTTGTTGTAAAGTTGCCTGGGTGTATGCGTCGTACGCATTGATGATGCGCTCAGTGGTTCGTGCGCTTGAGCCCTCGCGTATTTTGGCAAAGTACCTGAGACACGAGAGTTAGCGAGGTAGGCTTAGATATGATAAGTAAATCCTTACTTCTGCAGGAATGCCGCGACAAGAAGTTTTGGGGTAGGGGCATCGGGGTTACGAAGTACGTTGACCATAGTATCAATCGCCGACTTAACGGCCTCGACATCGTCACGGAATTCACCATCATCGGCCGCATCGTCGAACTGAAAGGACCGCTCAGCTGGGCTTGGACGCAACAGGACCCGCGGTGCTCACTGAAAATAGCCATAGGACGAAGTCCATCGTCGGTCCAAGGCGCTCAAGACTAGCGTCGGGGTAGCACAAGGCAGTCATATGCCCAAACCCAGCATTAAAGAACTTCTGTCGCTTTGCGCCGCTGTAGATGCCTACATGTATGCGTGTCAACCTCTCTATATCCTGACTCAAATGGGACAAGGATGGCGTACCATACGAATCAAACTGAGCGTAAGACTGAGCTTCTACCTCGTGCCAATGCGGGTTGGTCTTGAGTTCGAAGACCGTGCCAGTATGAGCTGCAATATCGGGCAGTCGGATCGTTGAAGGCATGGTGGAATAATCAGAGGTCGTCGACTGGGAGAGAGTAGACATGGTGTTGTAGCGGAGTTATCAAGAGGACTGGTCGGTGCTATCAGAGCTTGAGATGAGGGATGCAGAATACCGGGATAACCTTCCAGGTCTTTATAGCATGGCCAAGCGCTTAGAAAACTATATGAGTCTCGCAGAACGTGTCCTTACAACATTGCTCATCGGTAGCGCCTCAGTCTAACACTTCAATTATAACCAATGATGAGCAGGCGAGGAGTGCTGGTTTCGATCAACAAAGACAAGTGAAATGTCAATTTAAGGTTTATCGAAATGAACCTTGCCGTATCTCCAGAGCGCTTCTCATATTTGCATTAACTATCTTATCTCTATCTCCAAATTTGGTATTTATACCACGGTGTCAACATCGCATCGATGTCAGGATTCGACACGATGATCTTTCCACTCGACTGAGAGCTCCAAGCGGCAGCGGTACATGTCTTCCTCTTTGTCCCAGACGAGAAGCGCAAAGACAGTGGCGTATAGAGGTGGCTTATCAAGACGCCGGATCCTACAGGATCTGGAAGCGCGGGCCGGCGCTTGGAAGATTTGGCAGCTAGCTCAAAGTCCTACGGTAGTAATAAAACGTGAGGCGCTGCCAACTTTACCGGCTCTGACCATTTTGATGTTGTCTCTCCATCTTTTATTAACTTTATTCTGCTATATCTCAGGGAAGAAGTATTCTTCGGTGCGCTCAACCAGGCTGTAAAGCTGAGTATAGCCGCGGCGTGCATTGCATGATGTGCGAATGCTGTATCAAGTTGGCACAGGATAGAAAGGCACCAGATTCATTCAGGGCAGATTGGCTCTGATAACGCTGATTCGCCCTATTAGGTTTCAACAATAAAGTTAGGCGCTCAACTGCGTCTCGGCCGTCGCCGGATGAGCGCGTGTGATGTGCGCCACTTACGCACTCGCCGCCGATGTCTCTGTTGCTGCCGATATCGGGTTTGTCGCCGATATCTGATTGGCTGCCAATATCTCTAAGTTCAAATCTTTCCCAGCGTTATCATCTAATCCACTGGAAAGACATCCATTCAGCGGGCTGAATCACTGAGCGAAAAAATCAAATACCCCCTGGCGCTTGGGGTATCCTACGGCTCCTTACCTGTTTGACGAGTACCAAGAACGCATACGCCAGGTGCGTGTGCACCTGAAAGCACTACTTGAGCTGATACATACTATTTGGAACTCGGATGCTTGTCAGGTTCTCCTTTGGAATCGTAACGAAGAAAGGGCGGAAGTATATTGAACACTGTGACGGACCGAAGCGGGGGCTAAGGTTTAGGTGCGCGAAACGCGCGGACCTATTCATGCGGACTGACACATTCTGGCCACGTAAATATCTGTAACAGAACAAATCGTCAAGAATGCATTGAGAAGGTACCGGGTCCCAAAGTTTAGGGAGAGTGGGGTAGATTGAATCAGCGAGGTGCTAGTGGGCTCCCGGACACCGCTCATGTAGGGTATGTCGGGTCAAAGTTGCGGTAGAGTCTAGAGTCAGCCTCGGTAAGTTCAATATGCGCTGAGATTGGACGTGCACGCCTGGCAGCCCCACGCTCCTGAGCTCCCGCTTCACCCCACGCTAAGTTGGTTCGTGTCCTACTTTACGCCACTCTCTCACAGACCTAAATTTACAAATGGGGATAAGTTAGGCGACTCGAGCTCTAACTGTCCACAAAGTTAACGTATGAGCATCCCGAGTGCTTCCCAGTCTTGGATTTATCATCCTGGCACTTGCCGAGCGCACAGGGAGACGTCGTACGCTCATGAGCCCGTAGGACTACTCGGGATTCTTGTCGGGCGGTGTCAACAGTAAACACGGGCGAGCTTATGACCCGGTTATTGGCTCACCGCCGCCCTTTAACTTTCTCGAGCTTTACACTGAGGCGTAGATGAACGTCGGGTTCTGCAAACAGATTTGTCTAACGGGTGACCTGGGGTTACTGTAACACAAAATACTACTTCAAAACATAAATTCCGAAGGCACTGAGATGAGGTTTTATTCGCAATTAAGATATTGCTGGATGTCCCGGCACTTTATATTTTAAGGAAGTTCACTCGGTTCACTCGGGCTACTCGTATTTTCGCATTCCATTTTAGGTCGTAGGCTGGATTTCATCTTAGCTTGGGCTGATGCGGTCGCTCAGAGCGTTGGAGATAGTTCTTCAGTTATGTTATGAATATCCATTGGTAAGAATAAATCCTAACAATTCCGAAGCGCGCCTGCACTGGAGTAACCACAGGAATTGTCCTCGATGCTTTGTTCTATAAGTGTTACCTTTGCATATGCGTGATAGGCATGCTTAGCACTTAATGATCCTCGCAGACTACAAATACCATATCTAAAGTTCTGGACACACACAAACTAAATTCATTTCATTTACATCGATTCTCCGCACAACACCACTCGGGGTCTACGTAAAGACCCTAACACTTCCTGCATTCATTACCAGCCTTGGGCCAGCAAAGTTGTGGTGCCAGCCGGAGATCCAATAACAGCTGGCTTGGCGTGGCTCCTCAGCTCTTTAGCAATACGTGGCGGTGCTACAATGCCTTCCCTACCGAGGGCTACAGCTATGTATCCAGTGACACGGGCCCTAGTTGCAATATGGTCAGCTTCATGAAACGAGGGTAATTGCAGGAGAGACTGACGTAGCCATTGCAGTGCCATCGAACATCCTAACCGCGCTGGGGCTACCAATCCAGGCGCTCAAGATGCCAACGCCGGGAGCCCATACATCGATAAGTGGGCCAAAGTTCGAGAACCAGGCTTTCCTGTTGCTAGCGTCGACAGCTCCGGACGTAATCGCTTCAGGAACGCGAGCAGGGCTGGTTGCGCTTGCATCTTGGTCATTATCTGCTGAAGCAACAGTAACGCTAAGGCCACCCCAAATGGCGTTGCGAACGGCAGTATCGACTGGAGAATAAGCCGGTATGCTAAATGCCATCATAGCTACCGATGGTCGCCCGCTTGCCCTAGCTTGCTGGAACGCCCAGTTGATTCCAGCTATGATCCAGGACCAGGCGCCTGGCCCACTATCGCTCAGCACTAAAATGCGCAAAGGGGCTTTGTCATTGATGGCATAGGGAGGATATTTTTACTGTAGTACTAACCTTTGACCGCAATGATCTTGGCGGACGTTGCCTGTCCGAAGGTAAGACCAACAGCGGTGCCGGCGGTGTCTATAGCAGTAGCAAGGTGCATTTGGATTTAGACAGAACGCATCAATGGTAATAAAAAAATCGACCGCTTACGAGTTCCATGGCCGTTTGCGTCGGTGTTCCCGTCCTACATAAGGTTAGGGTGGGTATTTAGTCATTATAAAGTCAGAGTTTGAAAGATGCCTTGCCGTTGTGAAGTTTGCACCCCAGCGAGCACGTCCTGCGAAGCAGTTATGCCCAATATAAATACCCTGTAATGGAATGGTGGATATCCAAATGGTCATCAACGGGGGAGCAGGTTTTGCTTACGGTGTCTAAGCCATAAATGTCTACGTCTACGGCAGCTTGAGCGCTAGTTTCTTGGCCTCCCTGGGGGAATTCTTGTTCGGTAACCTCGTACGAATTGTTAGGGCTACGCGGATGAAGGTAGGGTCAACGATGCTTCTATTGGATTTCAGGGATGGTTCACATACACAACTATAGCCGAGCAGTAGCCGTCCTCCGCGATTAACTCGACCTGGTCACAGTTGAGAAGGAACTGGAGCTCATCGTCGTTCAAGTTCGCGGCGTAACCTTTGAACACGTCTTCGTGGTATTCACGTTTGATACAAGAGACGACCTGAGCCTGGGGGCTGTTGAGTAAGTCGAAATGGTCGGACGTCGAGACGTTCTCCTTGAGTTTGCTGAAGTACACTGGTGTGAATACCGGGCGTGACACAGAAACAAGGCATACATACATAATGTAAGAGTTGGGCAGGACGGGGCCATCGTACTTGATGAGTTGGACTGGGGTAGACATTGAGAATTCAAAATTGTAGGATGTTAGGAACGCTTGGAGTGCTCGAGATCTTGTCAAAGTAGAACTGGGGTTGGAGTGAACTCGTTGAGGGAGCCTTGGGTTTTATAGGTATTCATACGACGGGCGTCTACACGAGCAACTTAGTATGGGAGCTCACGGAGCACTGCATCGTTCGAATGACCCGAGTATTTTGTCTGCGATGCCCACCAAATGATATCGTTATCGCCCAACCGCCTCATGACTCCAGGCATAGTCCCTAAACGGAATTTAGTTACACTGGCTTACTAAATTGATGCAGCATGTGACCTGATGCTGTGTTTTCGAGATTAAAATGACTGCGTCGGGTGAATGCTGGCATATAGACTCTTGGTTCAATAACAAAGATTGTAGATACACATCTAAAGTGCATGTTGTCAAAGTATTATGTGAATCAAATCACTGTGTAAGGAGCAATGAGCAAATTCCCACGGAGGTATGCTGCATCAATTATGTAACCTGCAAGCATCCAAGAGGACAGAGACCAATTTACGGCGGAAACAGTCGTGTATGCATTGTATATTCATCCAAATACATTCCTAAGGACTCAATAGCGGGTGTTACCCCCTTTTGCACTAATTACACTCTGAACGCGAGCAGGAACAGATGCATATAGTGTGTCAATGAAGCTTTTGGGGATGCAATGCCACTCCTCCTGTAGAATCGCCCATAGCTCTCCCTGGTTCCGTGGTAGGGGAGAACGAGCACGAACCTTCCTATCAAGGTAGTCCCAAACATGTTCGATAATATTTAGATCAGGGCTAGACGCTGGCCATGGGAGTACATTGATCGAGTGATCGGACAACCAATTCTGAGCGACCCGAGAAGTGTGTTTTGGATCGTTATCCTGCTGAAAGAACATGTGGTTTCAGGAGAGGTGATAGTCTTTAAGTGTTCCTAGAAGCCCGTCCTCGAGAATCTCGGTGTAGCGGACGCCAGTGAGGGTTCCGTTGATGCGGCGAAGGCGGCCCGGCCCCTTGGATGTAATACAGCCCCAAACTTTTACATTTCCGCCACCATGCTTGACAACCTTTGACGTATATCGAGGGTCTAGGGCCTCCCCTTTCCGCCGCCAAGCATAACGTCTGCCGTCCGAGCCAAATATATTGAATTTGCTCTCATCGGAGTATATGCCACGGCGCCACTGTACAACCACCCAGTCTTCATGGTCTCGAGACCAGGTAAGACGCTTCTGTTTGTTACGACGATTGATGTATGGAAACTTCCTGCGTATATATGCATGCAGACCGGTATATTGGAGTGATCGGCGGATTGTTTGGGGGTTTACCGAGGGGAAGAAGTCACGCTGCAGATCCACAGCAGTGGAATTTCGAGCGCGCGATAGGGATAGAGCCGCAAATCGAGTGTCAGCAATTGAGAGTTTGTGCGGACGACCACGCCTGGCCTGGATAGAGTGGGTACTACGGTTTTTCCCACCCTGTTTGGCAATTCTGCCCACAGTGGTAGGGTGGATATGGAATGCGGCCCCGATCTTGTAAGTGGTGAGCCTGCGGGCACGCATGTTTCTGATTAAGGCCCTGGTAACTGCATCAACATGTTTCCCAGGCATCATAGAGGGGGGCCAACAGGAGAATAGGTCAAAGGGGAGATGAACAAGTGGTGCATACATTGAATGTTCTCACAAGCACTGATCAAGTTACATAATTGATGCAGCATACCTCCGTGGGAATTCCCCCATTACTCCTCATGCAGTCTTCAGATTTGCACAGTAATTTGACATCATGTACTTCAGATGTGTATCTACAATATCTATTATCATACTTAAAGCCTATATGCAAGCGTTCGACTGACGCAGTCACTTTAATCTCGAAAACACAGCATCAGGTCACATGCTGCATCAATTTAGTAAGCCAGTGTAGTTAGAACGAAATAACGGGCGCTTGAGTTCACTCACATGCTCTCTCGAGAACAGCGTGAGTATGTTGTTCAAAATGCTTTTGACGTCCTATTCGGCCTGTGCACAGGTGAGCGTAGCACAAAGCTGTGCAGAACCACTTGGCGTGGCTGGGTACTTGCTTGTTCACACAAAGGCTTGACATTTTAGTTGGATAGGTCAGGTTATCAAAATATTACTGGGTCAGACCTCCAAGGCTGGTGCATCCGTGTGAGCGTCTCGAAAATTAAATATGGCAAGGGAGCTCGCTGTTCAGTCCAACACTCTCAACTCCTCGTTTCATAGGAAATCAACTAAGAGCTACTCCCGTCTATGGTCGTGCGCAAGGCCGGCGGCTATCCGAATTACTCATGATAAGCATATTCCTTCGCGTTACATTTCTCAGGTGACCAGAATAGTTGTTGCTATCTCTTTTGCCAAGCGTAGTGAGCGCTATTTTTATTAGCCTATGTATTCCCAATTGTAGACCAGGCCCCAAGCACAACCTTGGGTCCATGATGGTAAAATTATGGGCGCCATATTTCTGATCTCATTTCCATTGACGATAGCAGGGATGTGTTTTCTGCGGTGCTGCTGGTGTCTCATTTGGTCTGAGCATCGATCATCTAGTGCCAAACCTTACCATAAGTGCTTCACTTGGCCGCACGGTCACCCGTTGGTGTGAACGCTAGAAACTTGATGGCGGAGAGAGGAACGGAGGCGGGATCAATAGAGGCAATCTTGATCGTTAGTTGGAGCTTCCTCCATCTAGAGAATCCATTTTTCTTTCCCCTCAGGGTCGGCGTTTACACACTGCCGATGACCAAGCTGGAGGAGTGCATAACCACGTCTCAATCAATCAAACCGCCAATCCAATAACGGGTATTGTTTAACAATTTGAACTATCAGTACATTATATCTCGACAATCCACCGTTTGAGATACTACCAGCTCCGGGCCAACAAATTAGTAGTACCAGGCGGAACTTCGGTAACAACTGGTTCGGCATTCTTGATGAGTTCTTCCGTCAGGTTCCGCGGAGGTAAGTGCTGTCTCCCCAGTGCTATTGCCATATACCCAGTAACCCGGGGGCTGGGTTGTCCCAGAGTCAGTCACTCTGAAAACAAAAGCAATGAGAATTACATACGCAGCCATAGCAGAACCAGATAGCCTCTTCACCGAGCTCGGGCCATTGATCCAAGCACTCAAGATGTCAGTACCCGGTGCCCAGACCTTGAGAGTAGGGCCAAAGTTCGAAAAGGGGGCTTTACGGCGGTTGTAATCGACAGCGCCGACCGCATTCGCCTCGACAACCCGAGCAGGACTAAATCGACTGAGATCCTGATTGTCGTTTCCTGCACCGACAACGACGCTCAAGCCCTCCCGGATTGC
>JANWGL010001061.1:0-22508 GCA_025200755.1 Ceratobasidium sp. C01
ACCGGCTCGGCTGCTGCTGCATCCTCGACGCCTTCCACCAGCACCAACGGCGCTCAGGGCATCATGGCGTCCTCTGCGCTCGTCGCCCTGTTCGCTGTTGTCTCCTCGCTGTTCTTGATGTAAGACAGTGGCATACCTCCTTATTCATTCCCTTGTTTTTTCTTTCTTTGAGATCCGCTAGTACGGGTTTGGTTGATTTGAATGATTTACCTTTAATGCGTGTTCTTTCTTGCCGTCGTCGTGGATATCCTGCCTTTATTGTGCTGTAGTATGACGGACGGTTTTTGACTTACTGTTCAACTTTTTTGTGTATGGGCCCCATTTACTGAATAGACGGGATTTTCTCTCCTACACTTTGTCTGTTTGAGCAGGCTCCACACCTTCATTCTTCATTTTTCGCCCTCTTTGGTAGAAATGAAATACATTTATACCACACCATACAACGTGAGCAGCGAACGGATAACTACGCCCACTTTCAGCCAAAAATATCGTCGATCTCATCCCGTACTTTCCTTCGCTTCTTCTTCGGTTTCATCGACGTAGCGACAATACGCGTGCTGTCGGTATCGTCGCGAGGTACGATTCTGATTCGAGCCCTAGCGTCGGCGGAGGCTGTCCCTCCTTCGGGTTCGATCGGAAAGTTCGAGGCGGGTGGGGGTTGCGAGGGAAGAGTTAGAAGCGCGCTTGGTGTTGGTGATGAGACCATATCGGTTTCAATGATTACGTCTGTCATCGAAAGGCTGGGAGAGACGGCGCGTGGGGTTGGAGATATCACGGGCTTGTCGGGGAGAATGTGGGCCGAGGTTAACGTGGTTGGCGGTATGAGGAGTGCGGTTCTGGGGATCGCGGAACCTATGTCCTCGTCGCCCGTGTAGAGTGGAATCGAGTTCAAGTGTTTCGCCGGGGGCGCTTCAGGAGCCGCCATAGAAGACTGCGTGGATGTTGCTGAAATTTCTCTGAGGCGGGCGGATAGTCGGCGTCTCAATAGCGCCGGAGGCTATCGAAAAAACGTCTTTAAATAGCCAATAAACTACGGCTGAAAAAGCTAACCTCAAGAGCTTCGAACACCGCATATACGCGTGGGATTATGCTCGATAGGCTTTGCAGTAGGCTTGAAGCGAGAGTGCTCATTCGGGCGTCGATGCTCACGAGGACAATAGTGAGCTGAAGGAAGGCCGTATTGGACATGAACGAACAAAATGCTCTTTGCTAGTTGACATCAGTTCTGGCTACGGGGGCAATGTTGATAGCATACCTGTAGGCTTTTTGAAACGCTTCACTTGCCTAGAATACCACAGGAATGCGTCAAGCACATTAGCCAAATGAATATATGCAAACTTACAGCTTTCAGTAGTGATGTGATGTCTAATAATCTGTGCAGCATTTTTGCTACGCTTTCGAACGAAGGTATTCGAGTCCAAGCTCCACTGAATACCTTAGGGCTGTCCCAAAATTTAAACCTCCATAGTGGATATCAAAAGCCAAAGACTCACGCTCCGAAGGACTCATCGTGGAACACGCCAGCAAGGATCTCGAGCAAGCCAGAAGGATTTGTCTCATGAATACGAGAGGCCATACGTCGAATAGATACCACGCTTCTCCAGAATAAAGCTAGACCGTGTTGATTCTTTCCCTTGTAGTACACTCGTTCTAGTATATGCATTTCAGCAAATAGCTGATTTTGGCTCAAGCGCACATGTTTATAGTCAGACTTCAGAGACTTTAGAAGGTGTCCAATAGTTGGTATATCTAGGTTAGAGCGAGGTTTATAGTCGTCTGGGGCCAATAGCCGGAATTGCCGCCGGGGCATGGTGGAAGGCGAGACTGGGACAAAGCTAGAGAGAAGAAGCGCCAGAACCACGGACAGGGTCCCAACCCACATTCCTCACTCAGACTCTCTCTATCTCGTGTCTGGGACACTGGCTCTGGATGGCGACTGGAGGTCAAGATGCCAAGTTCTTTGCGCGCGGAAAGATCCAAGAGTTCCGCAATGAACTCAAGGAGGCGGAGTCGAAGGATAAGAAGTTCGTCAAGCGCAAGGTTATCCTCAAGAAGATAGTCGCCAATATAACGATGGGCAATGATAGTGAGTCGTTGTTAAACATCGTTGGGGATGCGAGTAGCTTAGCCTGTCGTTATGTAGTGTCTGCACTATTTCCAGATGTAGTTCAGTGTATGAGTATTCAGGTGTTGGAGATCAAAAAGAGTACGTTCTGCCTGGGAGACGCGTTCGTGTTGAGCTAATCCCCGCTTAGTGGTGTATCTTTACCTTGTTAGCTACGGGAGGGGCAAACCCGACCAGATTAACTATGCAGTACAGAACTTTCTTCAGGTGCGTTTTGTGATACCTTTTTGGCCAGTAAGTTAACCTCCCAATAGGACTGCGCAGACCGTAATCCACTTATTCGCGCGTTAGCCATTCGCACTATGTCCTACATCCCTCTCCCAGTCGTCACCGCAAACCTGATCGACCCGTTACGGCACTGTCTAAAGGATCAAGACCCATACGTTCGGAAAACGGCTGCTATTTGCGTGGCAAAGCTTTACATGCATGACCCCAAGCTCGTCGACAAACACGACTTTTTGGCGATGCTCCGAGACTTGCTCAAAGATGCGAACCCAACGGTTGTCGCGAACGCAGTAGCTGCCCTGACGGAAATCAGCGATCGAAGCGACGACATCTCGCTGAAGTTGAGTATTGAGGTGGCGAATAAGCTTATATCCGCTTTAGGGGAATGTTCAGAGTACGTCGGTTGGTATCTATTTTTGAACTACGACTAAGTGTCATTATTTTAGGTGGGGCCAGATTTATATCCTTGATTGCTTGCTATCTTTTGTACCTCAAACGACCGCCGATGCCGAGGTCTTGGCTGAAAAGGTTTCAATACGGCTGCAACACGCCAACTCTGCAGTGGTGTTGACAACTATCAAGATCCTGCTTTACTTGATGAACTATATGGACAACCGAGAGACTATGAACCATCTTTGTAAGAAGATGGGTCCACCTTTGGGTAAGCATATCATATTTACGTGGAATTGCCGTTATTAACAGGTTTGTAGTCACTTTACTGTCTGCCGGGCCCGAGGTGCAATACGTCGCACTCCGCAACATCCTCCTAATCATTCAAAGGCGGCCGGCCGTTCTGAAGAACGATGTAAAAGTGTTTTTCTGCAAATACAACGACCCCATATACGTCAAGCTCGCCAAACTCGAGATCATGTACCGCCTCGCGAGGGAGGAAAACGCGAAAGCTGTCTTGCTGGAACTCCAAGAGTGAGCCTCAACCCCTTGAACCATAATTCGCATATACCGAACTAGCTCCAACTTGTTCCTAGGTATGCCTCCGAGGTCGACATCGACTTTGTGCGCAAGGCAGTCCGAACCATGGGACGGCTAGCGATCAAAGTTACAACCGCGGCAGACCAATGCATCGAGTCGCTGTTGGCCCTCATCGAGACCAAGGTCACTTACGTCGTCCAAGAAGCCGTAGTCGTGATCAAGGATATCTTCAGACGGTATCCGAACAAATACGAGGGTGTGATCCCGACGCTGTGCGAGAACATCGACGCCCTAGACGAACCCGACGCGCGTGCGGCTATGGTATGGATTATTGGGCAGTATGCAGATAGGATCGACAACGCCGAGGAACTCATGGAGGATTTAACATACAATTTCTTGTCAGAATCAGCCGAGGTAAGAGCAGTTTGTGTTCGTACTGAAGTTATCGATTAACATTGCCTTTCACGCCAGGTGCAACTCGCGCTTTTGACAGCTGTCGTGAAACTGTTTATCAAGAAACCGGAACAAGGCAAAGAGCTTGTGCCTAAAATTCTCAAATGGGCGACGGAGGAAGTGGATAACCCGGATCTGCGAGACAGAGGGTACATGTATTGGCGACTCTTGTCCACCGACGCGACGGCAGCGAAAGAGGTGGTGTTAGCTGAGAAACCACCGATTTCAACCGATACGGACCGTATGGAACGCGGTGCGCTCGATCAGTTGCTCTTGCATACAGGAACACTGGGATCCATCTACCACAAGAACCCAGAGGTAAGCTGCAGAGTAGCTCTTCCGTGTTGACCCGAGACGCTGACATTTCCATGGCAGACCTTCATCCGAACAGCCAAAGGAAAGTGGCTCCCAGATAGTCCCGCGCTTAACCAAGCGTCTCGCGCTGCACTCGTACCCAGGATGGCGGACATCCCCTTACCTGTGGCGCTTCCTAGGACCACGATCGCGCGCGACCGCCCAGCGGACGCCGGAGACGATGCCGACCCTCTCCCTCCCGTTCCTGGCCTCAATAGCCGATACAACGAGGACAGCAACGCTCGTGGGGATGCGAGCTCACTCCTTATTGGTGCGGGTGATGATGACGAGTTGGACAACGGAAATGACGATGATGCCGATGACGAAGAACGGATGCCAGTTGGCCGAGGAGTGAGCATGGCTGGGTCGGACGCTAATGACCCATATGCTGGACTGGGTGGTGCTTTCGGGACCTACGACTCGAACGGGTCGAAGCCGGGAAACTCGGCGCAGCATGATGATTTGTTGTTGTGATGTATATTTCGCTTGCATATTGGAATGGATGTTACCCGGGCTTTTAGATATCTCTTCTGGCGGATTGGTATATTCAAAATAGTTCTAGTACAATAATACAATTGTGGTGAGTGCTAGTTACCGGTGGTATCTACGCCTTGAATGCCCCCCGAACATGGTCCATGCCAGGGATACGATCCATCAACGTCTTAGGTCTCAGCGAATTGTAATGCTAGCAAATACCAATTAGTACCTCATAGCACATCTCAGATGGCAGCACATACCTCTCCTAGTCCGTACATGCGTCGGTGGTAGCTAATCTTGACCACTGCGTCAGGTTTTGCCACCACGCCATCGGTGGGCTCGTGCACAACGACCCTTTGCGGGCCCGACTGCACTACGTGAATAGGAACCTTGTACGCGCTTGCTAAAGCCATAATCTCAGGCTCTCCACCCCACATCCCAGTGTCGCGGATCCTAGAACAGTACACCTCAAACTGCTGGGGTGTCATTAGCCCAGCTGTATCTGCGCCTTCGCCGTCCTCGCCATCAATTGAGGGAAGGAATGGAATGAACGCATCGGGATGCGTGTACATATATGTCGCTGCGGCTGTTCGAGTCGTGATTGGGGCTAGTGCAGCGGGGGGAATGAGACCATGTAAAGCGAGTTGGTCTGCTACGGCGGTGTAAAGGCAGTGGCCATCGGGAGGAATCTATTAGAACGTCAGACGCGAAACGGTGACATGGAGGGGTAGAGTATACCTCCACCATGCGCAAGCCTTGGGCTTCGCATTCGCCGAGTATGGCTGCCTCTTCGTCCTTGATCTCGCGCTCCATCTTGGCGTTAGCAGCCTCATCCACCGGCGTTAGTTCAGAAGCGCGCTGCTCGGCTTTTCTTGCCTACAATAGTCAATATAACAGGGTCTATCGCCTCAAAATATTGCTTACTGCTCTCGCCTCGAATCGGCTCCTGCTGTCCTTTCTAGATTTCCCCGACGCTTCCTCTGCTTTAGCGTTCTCCACACTCTGCAAGACTGCTGCAGCTTCTTTCTGGACTTCGGCATCCTTTGCATCTAGTTGAGCAAATAGATCTTCTGCCAGGGTGTCGTCGTCATCTTGGGGTGCAGGCTCGGCGGGAGGTGGCGAAAAAACCTTTTTGATTTTGTCTCGTTTTCGAGCCATGGCCCAACTTGTACAGTATTATAAGATTATAGTGAAAGAACAACAAGCTAGAGATCCAGCTTCGACTGGTTCGAATTGTGGTGGTAGGCTGTAGATGATGCTGATTGGCTGATCAGATATCCATGACGCGCGCCAAGGTCGCTTGTTTGGACCGCTCCTCATAGACTCTCCCTCCTCCGAACGCCACTCAAAGACTGCACGAGCACTATTGAAAAATGTCGAAAGAAACCAAAGTTCCTCTAATATTTGGCACGATGACCATCGGAGCTCCTGGCAAAAACGGAGTGCGTACTTCCGACCATAGCGAATGTCAAACAATCTTGGATACTTTCTTCAGCCACGGACACACAGAGCTTGACACAGCCCGGTAGGAGTTTTACCCAAGTAAAGAATACAGCTATCTAATCACAATGCGTAATTTATAGCATGTATGCTGAGGGCACCACAGAAGCGGTAAGTTATATTGCCGCACCTTGTAGATAAGGCTTATATGCAACTATACAACCTTAGTATCTCTCTCAACTAAAGCTAGGTAACGCGACGATAGACACTAAGTAAACTTTATACATAATTGGTTCAGAGCGCAAATCTAATAGATGCCTATAGAGTATACCCGTACGAAGCGGGGGTTCATGCACCAGAGCGACTTCGCGCAAAGTTCCTGGAGTCCCTCGAGAAACTAAGCCGAAAGAAAGTGCGGGTGTTCTACTTGCACGCTCCAGACCGTAGTGTTCCCTTCGAAGAGACACTCGGGGAAGTAAATAAGCTGTATAAGGAGGGGCTCTTGTGAGTCCGTGCGTCCATGACCTGTAGCGATACTAATCACGCCCCCCAGTGAGATCTTTGGACTTTCAAACTACGCTTCATGGGAGGTGAGCCACGATGATATGTGTTGGGCATTGAATCGCTTTACTATGTTCTCCAGGTCGCAGAAATCGTTGGTATATGCAAGTCCAAAGGCTATGTAATGCCCCAAATCTACCAAGCAATGTACAACGCCATCACTCGAGCAATTGAGCCAGTAATAAGATTTATCCAAATGTTTTTGTTTTCAATATTAATCCTTTGTGCTGTCTGCCAGGAATTGGTTCCTTGCATTCGCAAGTTTGGCCTCCGGCTCGTGGTCTACAACCCCCTTGCAGGCAAGTATCATTGTGCACGTCTATCTCATGCCCTGACCAATCTCTGGTGATCCAGGTGGTTTCTTCGCTGGCAAGCTAGCTGGTGTAACCAGCGTTCCAGAGGAAGGCCGGTTCAGCGGGGAGAGTAATATGGGGAAAATGTATCGGTGAGTGGCTTTGGCGTCATGTTTTTTTAGGGATGGCAGCTCTATCTTTGTATGCGTTCCGTAGGGATCGATATGTCAAAGAAAACTACTTCAATGCTCTCGAGAGTCTTAAATCTATTGCGGTGAGATAGCTCTGCGTTATAGATGAATTGTTGACTGAACTGACCGTGTTCACATTCAAGGCGTCTCACAATCTTCGCCTGACCGAAGTTGCGCTCCGATGGTGCCAACACCACTCCGTTCTTACCCCCGAGGATGGCGTCATGTTATCGCGATCTACATAGGAGGCACTTATTGGACATGCCCTTAGGCGCAAGTAGTGCAGCACAGCTCGAACAGAATTGTGCGGATAGCGCCAAAGGGCCATTACCAGAAGAAGTGCTGAAAGCCTTGGACGAGGCTTGGGACAAAGTTGGGGCAGCGTGTCCTCCATACTGGCGCTAAATAGCGAGTTCTGGGAATAATCCGTCAGCGAATGTATGCGCCCTCTTGAATACAAATGAAAGTTTAAATTGTCGCTGCTTTGCTCATGAGTGATGGCCAATAGAATGCAAAAAAGAATCAATATTCTATATAATGATTGTTTTACATTCCATAGAACAATGGAAGTACGAAAGCCTATGCCGCAAGTGAAAGCCGAATGAGGGTATCGATAGTGCAATTTATAGGGCAGGGTTCGCGTTGTTGACCTAGCACACCACGTAAGTATACCTATTACTCGGGCTATGAACAATGGCAAAAGAAACTTACAAGGTCAACGAAGTACGCCTGGAACCAGTTGCCGGCCTCGGGAGCGGGCTTCTTGGCGTCGTTGAGACCGCAGGTGGAGTCGTAGCGGACCGCGGAGGTGTCAGAGGTACCGTCACTCTCCCCTCCGGGCTTGACCCAGACTACTTGGCTGAAGAAGGCAATCAACTGGTAAGTGTATGATCCCAAGAGAAAGAACCGAAAATACTAACTCGATGCCAGTGACGCTGCTAGCTCCGGGGCGGGTACCAAATCCTGCACCCTCGATGTTGCACCAGTTGCCCCAAGCGTCACGGATGTTCTGGACACCGGAACGGCCTTGGTCAACGATGAAGTGGGCTGAAAGCAGATAGAATGAGTTAAATGATCACGCTCAGGGGGGTAGGTGTAGATATACCAGGGAAGTTGTTCTGTTGGAGGAGAGGGATGAGAGCGGCGATGTAGAGCTGCTCGTCGTAGTTGGCGTTGCCCGACGTAACAGGGTCGGGACTTGAGACGGTAATAGCGTTGTAGTTGGCAACGTCTGATAGGCGGTATTAGTATAAGTCATGCGCATACTGTTGTTGAAGAAGTACTCACTAGTCGCGAGACCACGGACACGGTAAGCCCCACCAGCGGTCTTTAAGAGGTCACCGAAGAGCTGGGCAGCAGGAGTGATATTCGCGGGCCATCCGAGCCAGCCAGCGTGACCAGCATCGAGGTAAAGGTAGATGTTGCTCTGGCTGAGCTTCTGGATAGCGTATACCGTCATATCCTTGTAGGTACTCGCTGCGTTCGCACAACGCGAATCACTGAGATTGGTAACCAAGTTGGCGAGCGAGTCGGGCTCGACGACGGCGACGACACGGACATCGGGGTATTCTGCAACGAGTGGTAAGACATCTGAGATGGATGCCCGTATAACCCAAACTCACTGGTAATCCAGGCGGCAATATCATCGATGTACTGCTTGTAGAGCGCCACACCGCCGTTGGCAATGGTGAGCTCTCCGTTGGAAGCCAAGGCGTGGCAATCACGCTCCGGGAGATCGTACACGACAATCTGGACGATCTGCTTCTTGCCAGTGCTCGTGTATTTGGCCTGCGCATCGGCGAGGTAGACTCCGAGGGTAGGGACCTTGGCGCGAACGTCGAACCAGGTGAAGGTAGGGATGTTCGCGACGGTTGCAGCCTTGGCCGCAACAGTGGTGCTGGTGATGTTCTTGACCGCAGCGGCGACTTCAGCAGCGTAGTAAGGCGAGAGCCAGACGGTGTAGTCAGACGTGTATGGGTTGTCCGAAGGACCAACGGTGCTGGTGGAAGCAGCAGCGGTAGTGGTAGTGGTAGCCGTGCCGGTCGCAGTGCCAGCAGCGGAAGTTGCGCTAGTGGTGGTGGTGGTGGTTGCGGCAGTACCAGCCAAGCACTGGTAGTAGTAGTCATTCAGCTTTGTGCAGACCGCTCCGGACACACAGGTGGTTGCACCTATGCCAAGTCCGGTTAGTGGTTTTGTGAATAAGACAGAATACAGCTACACACCGGTCCAGGTAAGGCCTCCGCATTGCGCATACAATGGCTGCTGAGCCATGACGCTAGAGGCCATAAAGGCCACTGCCAAAGAGCCAACCGAGATCGAATTGAGCATGTCGAACGAATGCCGGTGTTAATGAAAGAGAGGAAACAGTCTGAAGAATAAACCAACTACGCTTCACGAGTTTTATACTCGACAATGGTAGGGCAAAAGAGCTAACGCTCGGTCGTCAACTCGCCCAGATTCTCCGACATTTCACAAGAGGGAGGAGAGAGCGCCCTCTGAACATCGGCAAAAACTGGCGGGAGCTAGTCGGGGTGACGACCTACGCTCGATGCGCTACTAAACGATGCTTACGATAGGCATGTGGGGGCGTCCTTAAGGTCAAGCGAGTGCTCTCGTGTCCCTTAGCATACCTAAGCGTAGGTATGTCTTGTAATATCGATTCAGTCACGAGAGCAGCAACAGAACCTAGAAAGGTAGGGGGATCCAGCAACACAAATCAACATTTCAGCCTTATCCCATGTGATGTTGTTCACGGGCAGGTTCCCAATGATAGGCTAGTCCTAGTTGAACAAATGTGAGAACTTTCTGTTTCTCCGTTTCGTATCACGCGGGGTCAAGACAGCCTCGTGGTATCACCACGACGGGAAGGGAGCCGTTTGGCGAAGTCGTCATTAATTCCGCTTTTGCTTTGATGGGGAAAGAAGTTGCCAGACCCGGATAGCTTAATGAGCACTACCGAATTAATCGGGTGCCGAGAGAATATGGGCTATCAAAGACAGAGGACAGAGCTGTCCGTAGATTGTCCGACGAATGTAGTCCGCAGCAACAGTTTCGTAGATCTTCGCTCCGAGTTGCGAGCACAAGGTCAACGACACAAGCACTAGAAGATAGCTTCGGAACATGTTCTAGGTTCTTAAACACTTTGGTGGTGGTTAGTCGGTCGACGAAAAATCTCTTCTCGCTGACGCCTTAGATTGGCGATGAGTATGCTGATGACAATAAAGTTATTCGACTGGCACATTCTACCAGTAACCGGAGCGGCCAGGTGCGGCGTAGATTCATAGAGCCGAGATATATAGCATCCATGGGAGCAAGAGTAGTCAGGCAAACAACCCTCCACACCTGGAGAAATGAGACAAATCTAATATGCAAGTCCAAGAAATCATGGTAGCACGGAGCATGTTGGAGGTTAGAGAGCAACAACGCTAACAACCCAATTCCCAACAAACAAACTCCGCCACACAATTCAAGGCACACTCCACGTCACGCGATAGAATGAAAGTCGTGTAATTTCTACATCCTGCACGTATTTAACGAGTGCAAGACAGACATTCAATATCTACATTTAACGTTGCCACCGGGACATCTTCTCCCCCCGAATCATGAACTCCCCCCCCCCTCTCACTAAACGTCAGAAAGCGTTGCAAAGAAATACAAATGTGTCAAGACCGCAAGCCAAACCGAATAACCATAAACCCAGGACGCTCAAGCTTTGCTCGTAGATGGAAGCTCAAAGCTAAGTTCCGCCGTAGGCGTTCTAGGCAGATCCTCCTCCTCACCACCGCTGGAAGGACTCGACGCGAGGCCGTGGTCGCTGCCAAAGTCGGACAGGGGCGGGGACTCGGGTCGGACCTCTGAGCCTGCTTCCCGACCATAAGTACCCTTGGAAGATGTAAGGTTGGAGAGTTCGGCGTGAGAGACAACACGGAGTTTCTGGGATGGTGGAACGGCTTTCTCAGACTCGAGCTCGAGACCACCGTGGAGGACACCAACGCGCATCATCGCAAGGAGGTTGTGTGCCGCGTTGGAGTGATCGTAAACGCCTCCGAAGAAAGCAGTAGTCGCGTCCTTTCCAATGTTCTTCGACAACAAGTGCTTGCCACCGGGGTGCTCATCCATGAACGACGAGACATCGTGGATAAAACCGGAGACGAGAACCAAGTTGCGCTCCTTGGCGAGTGACTGGAATTCGCTCCAGCTGATGACGGGCAAGTCGTTGGAGCTCTTCGGCCACTCGAGGGTCTCGGAACGCGCCTTGATCTTCTTAAGCTCCATGGTCATCTGGCCCTTCTTGACCTCGTTATCGGGGAAGACCTTGAGATGGCTAGCAAGGCCGAACCAGGACATGGCGGTAATGAACCATTTGGTGGGGTCGTACTGGTACCATTTGATGGCGTTGCGGTAGTCCATCGGGAACTGGTGGTGGAAGTTATGGTAGCCCTCGCCGATGGTAACAAGTGCGGTGATGAGATGGTCGCGGGGAGTGTGCTTGTCATCGAAAGGAGTCTCTCCGAGCCAGTGCGCAAGCGAGTTGACACAGAAGGTCGACTGTAAGGAACCGATTAGAATCGTCGTATGGTAGGGTACTGGCTTATACTCACGTGGTGGACGAAGCAAAGGCGGGCGGCGCCAGCGTAGAAGTAACCACCGCGCCAGTCACCCCAGCAGAGACCAGGAACAACTGTGGGGATACCGAATGCGACACCGAGAATCAACCACAAGTACCAACGATGTTGCCAGCGGACAATCTCGTTGCGAGAAAGATCGGAAACGTCAGCGACACCGGGCTTCCGGCGAGGCTTGAAGACCATCCAGCCTGAAGTTGGAACTCGTTTAGTGCCAGAAATGGAACAAACCGAAAAGATTGCGCACCGATATGGGACCAGATCAGGCCGTGGTGGGCACCATAAGGGTCGAGATCAGTGTCGGTGTAGCGATGGTGAGCGCGGTGACCACGAGACCACCACTTGATAGACCCCTGCACGGCGCCCGCGCCAGCCATAGCCAAAAAGTATTCGAGCGGTTTTGACGCATTATATGATCGGTGAGCCCATAGCCGGTGATAACCGGCAGTGATGCCGAGACCGGTTACAAAATACCAGAACACGGAAAAGAGTGCAGTTTGCCATTGAAGTTTGGTCGTAAAGGCTCCGTACAGCGCAATGAGGGGGGTGACGCCGACGAGCACACAGTTGAGGTAGTTGAGCTCTTTCCACCTAGACAAAGATTGGTATCAGCATCAAATCACGTGCAGAGGTTAAATCGCGTTGGGGCGTGGCAGATTTTAGGTAACGGAATGAAAATGAAAACACGAGTGCTGAAACTCACCAGTTCTGAAGAGTGACTGGAGGAAGAGGTTTCGTCGTCTCGAGAGTGTGTTGAACATAGTTATCAGGTATGTTCAGGTCGGCGGGCACGATATCGCGCTCATTTTTTGACGCTGCGGGGCGGCGGTATGCGCCAGTGGCAGCCATTCTATTTTTCGGTGTTGAACCGGTCGTGGAGTCTATAGGGGAGAAAGGGGGACCAAGCCGTGGTCGAGGGACACACACTGCAGGGGGAGATGGCGGTAAGGAGCGGAGAACTGGGGAGCGAGGCGGCATTTATATCAAGAATCTGATGCGTAAGGTTGGGGCGGTAAAAAAACGCCCCAACAAGAAAGTAAATTACCGTCATCCCCCGCAGATGCGTACCCCCGCTTCTTCAAATCGTTGCGAACAACGAGGTGCGTGGAGCCGGTAGCCCGTTGTTATTTACATAAATTTACGACAATTTTCAGAGCTGCATATCACCAGAGACTTGGTGCCTCGGCCCGAACCGGAGAGCCAACGCCTCCTGAATGTTGACCCAAGCTCAGAGCCGGCAGGTGAGTTAAATCCGCTTAGGAGTTGAATTTCAGTCTGCAAATGCGGGGAAATGTGCATTTATCTCGCATACATTGAAGAATCAGACCCGAATTTGCTGAAAATGCATGGTTTGTTTACAAGAGCGATGGGCGGCTATTGCAGCATAGCCCCTGGATCATATGTTGCGAACAGCCTCGCTCATCCTCTTCCCCTCCACCGTCTCAACATCTTCAGAACAATATGGCTGACGTACAGATAGACGAGCCACTACAAACGATATTGACACAGTCAAAAAATGAAACTCCAGATCTCAAGGTTGTAGAGAGTTCGTTGCAAGCAATCGCGAATGCCCTTAGGGCGAAATCAGCGGGCAAGTAATAGGCCTGAACTGTCACTGCGCCGTCTAACTTTCGATGTTTAGCGAGCACGCGAGACCTTCTCGGACAGTCAGAACTACCTGTATCCCTGGTAAAAGTTTGGAAGTCAACCATAACTGCGGATAATGCCCGCCCCACCGGACCGAATCGCAATACTATTTACGAACTACTGCGCGTTGCGGCAAACCTTTGTAACGACCACGGCACGTTTGTTTGCACCGGCACGTCGCTCTGTCCCTACTCACGATTTCCGCATATTTTCAGACGGTAACAGACAAAGGCTTCTTGATGCTGGCCTTGTGCAAGCCGTGCTGTCGTCCCTTGAGGCCTATGGCGACGAGCCAACCGGTCTAGAATTGGAAGATCTGATGGTGGCAAAGACCTCAATAGGATTTCTCCTGAACGCAAGCATGAAGAATGGCGAGTCCACTTCCTAAACTGGCTCGTACTCTGGACTTATGCGCCAGGATCCTCGCGATACAGATACCTTGCGCTCCAAACTTGTCGAACTAGATGCCCCAAGAATCGTGCTTCAGCTGTCCTCCGAGTTGTATCGTGTAGGTTCATGGACCAAGACCGTTTCCGGCGAAGACGAGCCGGAGCCTTGGACGTGGAGAAGTGGATTGTCGTCCTGGACGCGACGCCTGATCGACTCGTTGCACGAGTTGGGTGAGTGAAAGTCCTCAGATCAGTCAGTGCATGTACTCACAAAAGGACCCTTTGAACGAAGAACCGACTCCTACATTTAAGCCATCTTGCTTACCTTATCTCTTGAAGCCTCTGGATGTTTTTGCGAACCAGGGCTCTCGGACACCTACCGCGACGCACACCCCTGCCGATAGCTCCCCGCCCGTCTCCCCTCCTGACCTGATCGCTGCAGATCTTGAGGCCTTGGAGGCCTCGTCCATGCTCTTAGAGTCCCTCACACTCGACTCCGAAGAAATTCGCCTCGCTCTCGCAGAGGACCCAAACCAGATCCGAACTATCCTTCGCTTTATTGAGTACGCTCAACCGCTTCCCGATTGGCGCACGAATGATACATCGGGCAAGGACAAAGCGCGATGGGACAAAACTGTAGGGGTATGCAAGGGCGCTGTTATCAAGGCGCTTGTTACCGTCGCTGGGGAAGATAAAGCCATTTCCAAGTTGTGGGATGAGACGAAGTTGGACGGAGGCAACTCGACTGCACCTGGAGGGTGGTTTGTTGCGGCTCTGTTGGCCTGGATTAAGCAGTATCGTAGTGTGGACCCGAGCGATGCGCGAGATGACTTGATCATATGTGCTACCTTGGCATTGGGGAATCTCGCTCGTCGTGGTGAGTTTTTTGTTTGGCTGAAATCTTGTGTTTGTATCTGATCTTATGCGTGGCTTAGACGACTACTGCATCGCGCTCGTTGCTCCTCCATCGTCAGTTGTCCCGGACCTTGTTCCGTTTATCACCCCTGCAGCGGACATGAAGCTCAAGCACGGCGTCCTGGGTTTCCTCAAGCACCTCGCCCAGCCAACCCCCAACAAGAACGTTCTCGGTGACGCAGGTGTGCTGGAAGCGCTTGCAACCTCGAACGTATGGGACAGCGAGTCGGACCGCGCGGAGGCCGTCCAAGCTTCTGCTATCGGAATCGCAAAGCACCTCTGCTTGAATAACGGTACGCACCCCTAACTGGACTTCATTCTCGCACTGTCTGAACACATTTGTCCTATTCTACAGTGAGCAACACCGTCCGCCTCGTTCTCCCTCCACCAGCCGTCCCCCTTTCCGCCATCTCCGTCACCTCTCCCGTCATCGACGACGAAGACGAAGACGACGATATTGTGAGCGGAATGGATCAAGTAATCAACCTATCCCAGCGCTCCGACACCATTGCACTTAAATCCGAAGGCGCGCGCGTTCTTGTGAATGCGATCAAGTCGCTCTGGTCCCCTGCCGGGCCTGATGAGAGTATCAGTGTATCTGCGGCGCAGCGTAGGAGGGCGGTCCATAGGCTTTCGAATACGCAAAGTACGAATGCGTTGGCTGAGCTTGTAGGAAGGAGTAGGCGGTATCCTGTGTTGCTGAATGAAGGAATTGTCGCGTTGACTTTGTTGGGGAGTCAGAAAGCCGGAGGTAAGTCGGTGGTCCTGGCATCTGCAGGGTTGAGTCTGATAATGGATGCGGTTGTTTCAGCGCCTCATGTCCTCAACGGGTTTGTTCGAGCCCTGGATCTCCCAATGGCGCTCGTTACGGGAGCCAAGCCTACCCCGGGTGATAGTGCAATAGCAGACGATCACCCAACGTTGCTCGACATGCTGAAGATTATCCTCAAGAACGAAGACAAGACTTTCCCACCTCAGTTGCGCGCAAATGTGTGCACACTGTTCGGGACCGTGTCTGGTGCTGTCGGCAAGGACGGGTCTGCTGCGAAGACTTTGGAGGCGGTGAAAGACGAGGCGAAGCCAATTTTGGCTGATATTGTGGCCGCGGAAGCCGACAAAGAGGAGCCTGTTGTCCAAACAGCATCGAAGAAAATACTGGATTTGTGGAGCGAGAACTGATGGTAAAAGCTGAACGATGTGCAGGTCTGGGTTGTTATGACTTTATACACTGAAACATTTAAATATCAATTCTAATGGCTTGTCTGTTGTCGGAAAGCATTCAATATACACGGTGGTTCTGCATAAATGGAGGATAAGTACAACATACCCCTGAGGGCGGACGGGACATGCAATCAAGAAAGGAGGGGGGATATGAATACAACAGGGGAGGGGTGGTATGTTGAGCGGTTATACAACCTCTGTAAAGTTCGCAGGGAAGATGCCCTGTTTGCCGTTGACCTTTCCTGTCCACCTAAAAGCGGAAATTAGATCGGCTGGTTTGCTCAAGAAAGTAACAAGAACCTTACCAGTCGTCGATAGAATTGGTTTTCTTTATTACAATAATGACATCTCCCTTGTTGAACGATAAGTCGCCAGACTATGTGCGGAGTTAGTCAATGGCGGATGGATGGCTTCATACAAACTTGCCTCTTGTGCAACAAAATCGAACAACGCGATCGCCCTCGCCACACCTTCCGTCTGTGGTTCTCGCAAACCCGGTTTGGTCGAAATTTTAGGCGTCGGCAAACGAGCAGGTTTTGCGCCAAATGGATCTTCCTCCCATAAGTTTGCATCTTGGCGGCCTAGGGTCACACTTGTTTCGACAAGCCCCGGATGGAATCCCCCGTTATTTCGTGATGAGGGTGTATTTCCGTTTGTAGCACCGTTGGAACTCCAGATTCCGTTCCCGTTCCCGCTGTCGAAGCTTGTCCTCATCCCCGTACCGTTGTTCTTTGGTGGTTCTGGGAATGCGCTGAAGGGGTCATGATGGTCGTCGTCGTCGCCCGTCATGAGATCGAACTGGCTCGTCTTTCGGTCACTGTCTTTCTTCGTGAATCGAGCGCTCCATCCACCTAGACCTCCGAACGTTGAGCTCGGTCGCCCGCTCTCAAAGGATCCTGTGTCCTTGTCTTTCGGCTTGTTGTTGTTGAAGAATGAATTGCTTTTGGTCGAGCCGCTTCGACTCAGCGAAAGACGCTGTTGTGCCGAGATATCCGCAAATTGCGTCTGAGTAGGTGCTGGACCTCCAAAGGCGCTATATGGGGAAGCGTTTTGACGCATCCGTGTCTCGTAGTCCTCCACATCCGTCGACTTTCGTTGAAACTCGCTAGACTTGCGCGCATTAGGATCGAAATCTGATTCAAAATGCGTGTCGAACCCATCCAATCGCTCCACCGGTTTACTCGCACCCGAAAAGAACGATCCAGACTTCCGAGGGGCGGAATCAGCAAAGGGGGACCGTGCAGTGCTTGGCGCCTCGTCGAAGTCGTCCTGGGGATCTGGAAAATAGCTCGTGGCGTTTTTCTTCTTACCCCACGAGGGCGAGAACGTGCCCGACATCCGCTTTGTGCGGTCCATCGTGCGGTCGATGATACCTCCTCGCGGGCTGGACTGGCTGCTCGAGGACCCCACGCCTGAGAAGTGATAGCCGCCGCTCACGTCGCTACCCGTTCGGTCCTCCTGAATCCACTTTTGGCCGGTGGGGAGGCCTGTGCATCGTTCGAGAGCGCGGACGAGGCCTTCAGCCCATATGGGTGTGGGAACAACGCCGCTGAGGAGCTGTTTGGAAGTGACATCTGCTTCGTATGCGAGAGCGTTTGCGTCTTGACGCTCCACGATGATAGACCCCTCCACGCTGATCCCGCCAAAGAGACCTTTGGTCTTGCTGTAAGAATACATGGCGGCAACCTTGCCTTTGGAATTGAGCGCGACGTCGGCGCCACCGTTGCGCCCTATAGGACCGACGGCAAGACTCATGTTCCCGCCAAGAGTGAGGGAGCCGGCGGACATGAAGGATTTAACCGCCTAAGGGGGAGATGAGATATGTGTTAGGCGGGGTAAATGGATGGTCGGGCTTACTGCGCGGGTGTTGAGAACAATGAGAAAGTCTGTCATCTCTGCTCCTGCCTGTCCACCAACCCCCATCCCCGCAGAGCCGATCGCACTCGGTGCAGACCATGCTTGTAAATTCACATTCATGTCAACAGGTATCAAGACGTCATGATAGACACAGATACTCACTGCCGTCGTGTAGTCGAGCAATGACAACCCCGCTACCCGCTCTTGCAGAGAAGAGGAAGCCGGCTTTTATGACTGTGAATATCGCAAATCCGTGAGCTTGCTCTAAGACTTGTCGTGGAACGAGCTACGGCCGGAAACGAACGGCATTAGCTCCTACCGCCCTCACACGTGCAGTGCACTCACCCCATCTAGCCCGTCGTTCCTCGAGTCCACAAATGAAAGCAATATCTTTGTCGCTTTCTCGCACTCCTTCGGTACGCTGCCAGCAGAAGAAGTGTGAGCTGGCCAAAGCTAGCCGGGTCTAGCCTAGCACCATCGTTCCAACACTCACCTAACAGGTAGAGGTGAATTGAACTTCATGAGGTCGTCGTGAGTATGTCGTGGTAGGAAGGAAGAACCAAGCCGCAGCTGAAAGAGTCTAAGGCGGCAGCCGAGGTCGGAGACATCGCACCACGCGCCATTTCCCGTGCGATATCCTCGCTAAGCGCGCGGCTGCCATATTTGGACTTTTCAGCTGCGCACTATCAGGCACCCACCACATGGGCTTGGCGGTTTCGCGAATTCGAACTGAGGGATTAATGGACGTAGATGTATTGATAACCCGGATTAATACCAATAAGTCCGGTCTGGGGGAAGTAGAAGTAACAGCAAAAAGAGACAGTATACGAAGTCAAAGCCTAGGACTATAAATCAGAAGCGCTCCGGCAACTCATCCCCCACACTTAGACAAAGAGCCACGCTCCCAAAGCAGCCAGCGAGGCACCCATCGAGAAGGAAGCCATTTGGCTGGCGCCGTTTGCGTTCGCGGATGGGGTAGAGCTTGCACTTGCACTTGCAGTAGTCGAGGCAGTCGAGGCAGCCGAAGCACTCGTAGCAGAACCGGCGACAGACGATTCGGAGGCAGTGGGGCTGCTTGAGGCAGCTGGGGCGCTCGAGGCCGCGGAAGGATCAGATGCTTCAGCATTCGCACGGAACTGGCCGGCCGTTTGAGTACCTAAACGGAAAGGAGATATCAATCACCGCTCGGTCCTGGTACAAAAAGAGACATACCTGTGAGCTCAGGATTGATGGAGCTACAACAGTATCATGCTGTGAGCTACATATCTCGAAATAAACTGAACATACGCACAACACAGCTCCCTGGGAGCACAACCCTCCGGCCTGATCAAAGAACCACACCGGGTTGAGATCTGGGACGATGAACTCAGTTGTCGGAAGTCCAGACGCGTCGACGGGTGTGCCGTCCGCTACAGTCTGAACACCCGAGTTGTACCCGCCAGACATAGGAGTGCATGGGTCGGTGAACGTCGACTCTGTACACGTCGCCACCCAGTCAGCTCACGTAAAAGGCAAGAAAGGATGCCATAAACTTACGAACGGCACTATGGCTTCCAGCTCGGTACTCGAAGATAATCCTATCTCCCGCCTTCAAAATGAACCAACATTGAGCTCACGACATAACACAAGAACCTTTGTGAACATACCTGAGGTCGAACCGAGCTGGGGTCAAAGCCCATTCCAACTTTGCCACTGCCCAACACAGATTTCAGCCCCAACACACATCGCCTACCCAACCAGTTCGAACTCACGTCGTCTCATCCTTCCCAACCCCAACCGTATAATCAAACGCGAGCACCGCAGGGACAAGCAAAAGCAACGCAGCAAGACGAGCCATCTAGAAAACAAGGAAAGAACGCGGTGGTGGAAACGGAAGAGAAAGATCCCAGTGCCGGAGAAGTCTTGAAGTCTTGGAGAGCAATCTTGGCGTGGCGGTGTCGCTTAATTTGCAACGGCAGCGCTTAATAACGGCGTGCGAAGTAATCCGGATATCGGTCATCGCCTCCTTGACCCCCTCTTGAACTCAGTCAGCCCGGCGCCCTCCATTTCGTTTCATTCTTTCCCACCACACCAACCTTCGCTCACGATCTTTGACTGAAACCTCTGACGACTATGAGTAACTACGTTCAACTCGAGAAGCTCGGCGAGGGCACGTATGCCACTGTCTTCAAGGTAAGCCCCTTTAATAATATATGCCACTCATTAGCCACTGCGGAAAATTCTTATGTTGAATGAACTTTGTCTTCTAGGGACGTTCGCGCACGACCAACGAGATCGTTGCGCTCAAAGAGATCCACCTCGATGCGGAGGAAGGCACACCCTCGACCGCTATTCGCGAGATCTCGCTCATGAAAGAGCTCAAGCACGTCAACATTGTCCGCCTCCACGACGTCATCCATACCGAAACGAAGCTGGTCCTTATTTTTGAGTTTTGCGAGCAAGACTTGAAAAAGTACATGGACACGCATGGGGAGCGTGGGGCGCTCGACCCTAGCACCGTGCGCAGCTTCATGTACCAGCTCCTCAAGGGGACAGCCTTCTGCCACGACAACAGAGTGCTCCATCGTGATTTGAAGCCACAGAACTTGCTCATTAATCGCAAGGGCGAGTTGAAGCTGGGGGATTTCGGTCTGGCCAGGGCGTTTGGCGTACCGGTGAATACGTTCTCGAACGAGGTAGGGACTCTGCTTGGGTCTATTGCCTGCGTCTGAAACTGATTGGGATTTGACTAGGTCGTAACGCTGTGGTATCGTGCTCCAGATGTGCTCCTCGGCTCGCGGACATATAACACCTCGATCGATGTCTGGTCGTGCGGGTGTATCTTCGCAGAAATGATCACAGGCGTGCCACTTTTCCGTGGACGCGACAACCAAGACCAGCTATTGAACATCATGCGCATCATAGGAACACCTGATGAACGTGTTTTGCGCAAGATTGCGTCTGATTCGGTACGTCGAGTCATTGTTTCATGTGGGGCGGTTGTTGACTCGGAGTGCATGGATTGGGTAGCCTGAGATTCAGTTGAAGCAATACCCGAGGTACCCTAAAGTTCCGTGGCAGCAAGTTGTGCCCAAAGCAAGCCCACAAGGTACGCCGCACCGCATACACTCGCGTTAATCATAATTTGCTGATCTATTCGCTTAGCTATTGACCTGCTCGAGCGTCTCTTGCAATTCGATCCTACGAAGCGCATCACCGCTCAAGAGGCGTTGTTGCACCCGTACTTCACAACGCCTCCCGCCACTGCGCCGGGGTACCCCCAGCAGCAGTATGCCTACCCCCAACAGGCGGCGGAGCACGCGTTCACAACGCAGATGGCGGATTCACGCCAGCAGCAGCAACAACAGCAACAGCAGTTGGCGTATCAGCAGCAGCAGCAGATCCAACAGCAGATGCAGCAACAGAGCGGGCCGCCCAGCCAGTATTACACGCCTTCGGGACAGTATGCGCAGCAGTACGGACATGGGCGTTAAGGGATGAGAGCATGAAAAGTATAGTTCTGAATTGCTGTCGAGTTTGACTGTCTAAGTATCTTCTCTCCGTGCTAGTCTGGACTGTAAAATAGTTTAATTTTCTCTGCTCCATAAATAATGTATTGCTTGTGTAGTGTACGCGATCCCGGTGCGACGCCGCGTAAGACCGAGTTGGCCGTGTGCCGCGTGAGCCAATGATGGATTCCGTCTGCCGTATCGAGTGAAATGTTGATGGGCAGAGCATTGAGCCTAGTGTTGACTCCTATGGGTGAGGTTATGGGTTGTACCGAGTTAAAGTCCCGAGAGAACACCGGGTGTGTGAACAGGCGTAGCATAGAGGACTATACAAAGGCGAGAGATAGGATAGGCATGGCGATGTTGCCGATATGCTCTTCCACGGTGGTGAACCATATGCCACCACCGGATGTGTTCAGGAGCATGTGGTTCTTCCATCAGTGTTGTCGGAGCAACAACTCGCGAGGGAAGGAATGGCATTTATACCTGGCGAAGCGGGTACATAAAGATAGCATAAATCGAGTCAACAAGAAGCACGGCTCGGGTCCGAACTGAATCTTTGAACCTTGATGTGATGGCAGCCATGTGCTCCAACACACCATTTGTCAGGCTACTGCGGTATATGATCCATTGCCCGCCTACTCGGACTACAATCCACCCGCGATGAGCCAGTACGTGCTCAACATACCGCACGACGGTGGGGGCTCTCTCCTCCACGCCTTGGCTAACGTCGCTCCAAAATCCAAGTTCGCCCACACGCTGCTCATTCCCGTTGGTTGCGCGTTCATCTCTGTTATTGCGTTTCTCTTGCACATCATCTTCACTGCCGACCCCGTTAAACGATATATCGCTAAGCTTCGTGGTCTTCCCGAGAGCGATGAGGAGCCTCCTCTTGTGTCGCCCACAGTCAGACAACATACCGGCTTCTTCCCCGACTTGCGCTTGCACATTGCCGGCCATGGAGGTGGAGTAATTTTTGCGTGGAAAATGCTTAGACTGCTTGCGTGCATTGCGCTCACTGCGTTGACCATTGTCGCTATTGTCGTTACCAACGAGGGTCACAAGACCATTGGCACCCAAGAGGTGGACGCTCTCAAAAAGCATGGAAAGAAACACAAGAAACATCGCAAGCACGACCGCTGGTTCAGCACTGCTGAATGGCTGGAAATTTCCTTGTGCATTTTCTACGTAAGCATCTATTTCTTCACCGAGACGACGTTTGCTAATCTCGTGATTTTAGACGTACGCCACCCTGTTAGCTATCCTTGCGCTTACGCTCGGCCCACGCTTGCGCTCTGTCGCAAATTTCCACCTTGT
>JANWGL010001064.1:7030-58789 GCA_025200755.1 Ceratobasidium sp. C01
CTCATCCGCATGCGTTTACTGTCTCAGCAGACGGGCACCATACTACTTCGCTTCCCCCCAAGCTTGTTGCCCCAGCTGTTCCGCATCCCTCTCCATATGCTAAACTCGTCTTGCATGCTGCACCTGAAGGCCTCTTGATTCGCCCGAATGTGGCGCCCCATTTGTGTGCGACATACGTGTGTGTTTCGTGGGGTGGGGTCCCCGACGTCGAGGTCGTAACAGTGACCCCAACGGAGAACGCGGAATGGGATGGACCACTTGTCTACGGGCTCGTCGGAGTCATCACAGTATACCAGGGTGTGTTGGGACTGCTGATCTCGTGCACTACGATGTAGCGTCGTGCTAAATACGCTACAGAGTCTTTCCTACTTGTCATCTCCGACCGCAAGTCAGCAGGCACTCGTACGTCGAGCTCTAAGCGCTCACCGAACTCCGTACTAACCTCCTCGGCCAGTATTCTCCCCCTCTCGGCCAGTTTACACAATCAAATCTATCACAGCTATTCCTCTCCGACGGGACCTGGCCCGTACAACCCTCAACGGGCTCATTGCGCGTAAAAACCCTCCTACGCCCAGCGCCACTCTAAATTCCCTTTCCCTGCCTCCCGATGATGTGCCAGATCTTACGCCTGTTGCACCTGAGCCAAGGGTTAAATTCGCACCCGGACCTCCCGCCGAGCACTCACCTCCCATTCCGATCCCAGCCAGAAATGCATCGAGCACGTCGTTGTCGACCACTATGTCCTCGTCTCTTGCGACTTCTCCTGAAGCCTCTGGGACGTCTACGCCCCTTTCTTCTAGCTTAACTTCTTTGGAACCTATTACCAAAACGATCATCAACCGGCTCTCATTTTGGTCTAAACCTCAGTCGCTCCCTCCAGCGCTCGACACCGCGCACACAGCCGATGGAGCACACGAAGTAAGAGATGGATCTGCTCCTGAAGCAGCATTACAGCAGATTTTGGCGGCTGGAGAGGGTCAGGTGCATGAGTCGGCTGAGGAGAGGAATACAGAGTTGAGGAGGAAGATCGTGCGGGAGGTTGTGCGGCAGTATAGTTCAGGCTGTATGTTCTACGCTTTGGATTTTGGTAAGTACCCTTGCCCCCGTTCTTATTCCCTCTCAAACCATGCTCTTATACGGTGGGTGCGCATATAGACCTATCTACATCTCTCCAAGACAAACACGACCAAGTTCTACGAGCCCAACATGACGACTCAGCCCTCTCAGACCTCGCAGCCGCAGAAGGGAACCTTCCCCGTCCGTCAACCCCGCCTATGAAGACAGATGCGTTTGCAGAGCCTCATGCGTTATTGCCGCTTTGGTTGAGGGTACCGCAACAATCGAGACGGTTTTGGTGGAACGAAGTTCTGGCTGCACCTTTTGTCGATGCTGGAGTGAGTTTATTTGTGCTTTTTCTCCGTTTCTCCGGGTAGGCGTCTCGAGTTTTGATCTCATCCTTTTCTAGGCGCACGCATACGTCGTACCGATACTCCAGGGCCACTTTCAGAGTGCGACGTTCTACATCGGCGATGGCGATCCAGGCCACCCAGAGCATGGCCAGCCTATCGAATACGCACTCATCTCGCGGCGGTCCAGAGACCGTGCTGGGCTAAGGTACCAACGACGTGGGATTGATGAGGCATGTCCTTTTCTTACTTGAAATTCGGGCTGAAGGCTGAATGTTTGTGTGGGGTGCGGCTAGGATTCGAACGTAGCGAACTTCGTAGAGACAGAAGGCATATTGCGCGTATCTGTAAGTTGATTCTTGTATATATGCGGTGTGCGGACTTACTGAGGTGCGAGATGCAGAGAGACGGCTCAGATAATGTGTTTAGTTACGTCCAGATTAGAGGCTCCAGTGCGTGGACTCTTCTCTTCTTTTCACTTCACACCACCCAACTGACCCGTTTCCTATTCGGCCTTCCAACCCGAACTATGCACCGTTCTACCATTCCTACAGTCCCCCTCTTCTGGTCTCAAGCCGGCCTAGCCCTCAAACCCCCTCCTAAACTCGATCGACCGGTCCAAGACGCCTTCCCCGCCGCCCGTGCCCATCTTCAGTCTTGTGCTCGAATATGCACTATGCCCAATGCTGATGGGAGCGCCATCCCAACCCCCGTGGTATGTGTTAACTTGGTGGAGAAGGTTGGGAGAGAGGCGATTGTTGGCGGTGCGTATAGGGAGGTCGTGCGGTTGATTGAAGAGAGCGGCGAGACTGGGATCAAACTTGTTGAGTGAGCGATTTGCATGCTTTTATGATATGTCAGGTGTTAATACGCGTGGGTTAGATTTGACTTCCATGCCGAGTGCAAAGGAATGAAGTACGCCCTTCCCCCTGCTGTATTCCAGTCGCCAAACTAATTAAGCCACGTAGGTACGAGAACATCTCCAAACTCGTCATGCAGCTCGAACGTACGTTTGAAGCGCAAGGATACTTTTGGGTGTTGGACGGTCTACCCGTAGCGAGGCAGCGAGGTGTATTCAGAACGAATTGTATTGATTGTCTGGGTAAGTCTTCTCCCCCATCCCTTCAACAGGAGTTGAAGTCCTCCTTCTAGATCGGACGAACGTAGTTCAGAGCGCATTCGCACGACACGTAATGAACCACCAGCTCCAAGCGACTGCACTCGTGAACCCGTCCGATATTGAGGCGGATATGGTTTTCAACGATGTATGGGCGAACAATGGGGATGCCATTTCGAGAGCCTAGTGAGTGGAGTTGTGGTGAGTTTGAAGCCAGTATTAACTTTGGGTAGTGCTGGGACGTCTGCGCTCAAGGGCGATTTTACGAGGTGGGTTTTTGGTGTGGTGTACCAAGTAACATAGGCTGAAACATTTTTGTAGAACCGGTAAACGGGATATTGGTAACATTCGCTTTCTTCGCGTATGGCGATTGACTGGACTGACAATGTATGCGTAGGCGGCATGCTGAACGACGGGCGCAATAGTTTAGCCAGGTCAGTTATTTCCACGCTTCCTTGTACCTCACACTAACTCCAGGCCACAGAATGTACACATCCAACTTCGCGGACTATTTCTCCCAAGCTACAATCGACTTTATGCTCGGCCACCGTACCGCCTCTGTCTTCTCCGAGTTTCTCCTCCAGCTCTCCTCCACGGACCCGCGCGAGATCCTCAAGGTGTCCAAGATTCGCGCTAGCGCGATCGAGACGACGATCGCACGGGTCGTACTTGAACATGAACATGCCGTTGCGGCGTGGACGCTGTTGAGTCCGATGCAGGTGGGTGTGGCGGTTGCGGACAAGTTTGTGGAGAAGATTTTGGTGTTGACTGCGGATGCTATTTATGTCGTGGTGAGTCCATTTCAGAGAGTATTTGCTTGAATATGTTTAAAGCTCTGGTTGGGTCGTGTTGTAGAGCTTTGACTTTGAGATGGACAAGGTTGTGTCTAGTAGGCGGGTCCCACTAGGCGATATTGTGCGCATAAAACAAGGTAACACATTCTTAACGCCATGGGCCGATAGGCATGACGCTGATAGATATTTCGTAGGCGCATACATACTGTCAACGCTGCATGAAGCGAGCAAAGATCCTGTTGAGAACTACGGTTTTTCGATCACCTACCGCTCAACACATCAAGACATACGTCTCACCACCTACTCCATGCGCAACAAGCCCGCTCTCTTACCTCCAACTCCCAGCTTGATTTCAGACTCGCCCTTAGCAGGGGAGGATCCAACTACTCCCAGGCCAACACAACGTCAACAAACTTTCTCCCTTCCTCTTCCCCTTCTTCGGCCGGCGGCAGTCTTACGACGTGGCTCCGGTATGCTCTCTCAGATTCTTTCAGCCTCCGCCCCACCACCGTCACCAAGTGGAAATCCACAGGATGAGCTTGAGACCGTATCGTTCAAAGCTTTGCCCGTCTTGGACGTGCATCCTGACCAGATTGGAGTTGCACCTGCGACATGCCGAGACGCTGCACGTCGTGTTGTGCGTGACGTGTTGGCGGGGTGTAGAAGCGCTGGTGTCGGACACGGGGGTGGGTTTGTCGTGGATGAAGATATTGTTAGGTATGTGGTTTATACTCGGCATCAACTTTATTGGCTTAATATAGATGGGGTTGACAGTCTTGAGGAAGCTCAGAGAATCACGCCGGTCTGGGCGCAGCTGGAGTACAGCTTCAAGCGATTCTTGTGGTTGGGCAGCTAGCTAGTAAATTAAGAGCATACGGACAACTGAAATGTAGGACAAAGTCTAGTCTTTCTTGCAAGAGTCTTGTTTTCCCTTCGCTCGCACATATGTCCCGCCAGTATTTTAGATATTGCGCATATATCAATAGAACTTATCGTTGAATCATCTCCACCGTCTCGTCCCCATCTGTGGCAGCCCGCATGTACCCGGCCCCCCCTCCAGCATTCCTTCCGAAGAGCCCGCCGACTTTGTCCCCAATCCAGCGTATTGGACGAGGCGCGGAGAGGGGATCTTGAATATATCGAGATATCATATAGAAGGGTATCCCACACGCAATGAACACTGTGAAACGAGGTTAATTAATTCTCACTTCTAACATAAAACAATTGTACGTCGTACCAAAGGCAGAAAGTGCTTCGAGTGGCGCGGCGAAGATTGGCATCAAGAGTAGGAAAAGCGAAACCTGCGGGAGAGATCAAGAAATGGTAAACTCAAAGTTGGAAGGGACGTACTCCTGAAAACACCAATGGTGTGATAATGTACGTTTTGTAGGGTCTTTAGGAGCGGATATTAGAATCGGTAGGTCAATCTAACTATAGTGCTTACCGTGGAAGGTTAGGCTCTCGCACTCGCAAGATTATCAAGCCCATCCCAGTGAGAAAGTAGAACGCCCAAGCCGCAACACCCACTAGTGAAAGATTAAGCACCGTAGTCACGTAATTTTGTATGCATACTGGTGCTCACCAAAGTTGATCATGCTTCTAAACCCTCCGCCAATTAGAATATAGAAGAGTGTAATAGCAACTTGCAGTGCCATGGCGTTCATAGGTGTCTTACGGCTTGCGTGTAACCGCCCAAACAACGATGGCAAATACCCTTCGCGAGCCGCAGAGTAAATTAGCCGGGCACTGGTAAACATCGAACCTTTTACAAACCAAATAAGCATATGATAGAGCTCAAGTGGATGAAACTTCTTACCGTTCACAGCACCAAAGCACGATATCGCGACTAAGCAGGCAAATACTATCGCGCCAACACTTCCGAATAACTCTCGGCCAAAGTCAAGAGCAACCGTGTTGCTCCGCCCCACTGTAGACTCTCCGTGCAAATTTCAGCTTTGCTAACAAGCCGTCAAGCAAACTTAATAGCTTACCTTGGTCAATACCGCGAAATAAGACACGTTTGCTGCAACGAACAAGGCCTGATAAAATATAAACAGATAAATAGCTTATAGTAGAGTGCATGTAGAGACGTACCATAACTGAAAACATGCTTAGGTGAATTACTCGTGGCAGATCGCGATTGGCATCTTTCATCTCTCCAGCAACATAGTTCACTTGGTCCCAGCCGTCATAAGCCCTGTTCGCCTTCAGTAAACAGCCAAGCCATCGGGGGTTGTTGCTCACCATAAACCAGAATATAATGCAATCGCGAATGAGGAAGGATTTGGCGAGGTTCCAGCGAACAATGGGTCGGTGAGAGAGGAAGAAGTTTTGCCGCGAATAATGTGAATCAATCCAAGAACTGCTACAGCAATCTTGAAGGAATTCCTTCAGTACTGCTAAAGTAAAATTCTTGCATAGGCCACCTACAAGGGACGTGAACTACAGTCGAGTTAGAGCCATCCGAACTCTGGTCAACAGCTAACTACACACCTTAATAATGGTAAGAAACACAGCTGTCCTCGTCCCTAGGTTTGGTGATGCCACACAAAGCATGGCAATAACGACAACAGCAATTACTGCAGTCAGTTTTATCGCCCACTGAGGTATAGCATCCGGGGCCGCATCAGCCCCAGTTGCATGATATAACAGCCTTAAAACGTTCTTTCTTTAGTCAATATAAAACCAAACGAGCGACGATCTACTCACCTATTGAGATATTCTCTGCAGAGTCATCCCCCAAATATGCAATAAGTACTACTAACCGAACTTAATACAAGTCGGACGAACCCAAAAATAAGAGCGATGATAGCGTTTCCCCCTGGTTTGAGGACGCTGACCGCAGTCCAAGTATACAGATACGATATAAGGGGGTTGTACGCGTAGGCGAGATACGCTTGCGCCCCTCCGTTAAGCGGGATCATTGTTCCGAGCTCTGCAAAGGAGCTGTAGTCGATTATTATAAGCCATGTGTAAGTGCTAAGGATTCAGAACGCGATATTCATCTACTTACCTAGCTCCTGTCCATGCCAAAAGGCCGCCCACAACCCATACAGCAAGACTTGCTCCAACGGACTCGGTGTTGGCAACTACCACACCCGGAGATGAACTACAATGCAGTGAGCCCTTGATTCATACATACGTTAATTACTACCCACAAGATACCCGAGCCAATCTGAAGTCCGATCACCAAGGCCACACCTGCGCTCCAACATTTAGCCAATTCGCGCGCACTCAACTCGAGTTAGCATACCATTTGCAAAGCCAATTGTTTTGGCAGGCGCAGAATCCCCGTCATCCCTTCTCGATTCTGCCGAGCTTGACAAAGGGAGTAGCTCAGGACGAAAATCCAAACTGAGGACGCTGCTTGCAGGACTCGATCGACGAAGTCCAGTGAGTGGATGGGTTGTTCGGTAGGGAGAAAGCGCGCTGCCTTGGGTTAGCTCAAGGTCGCGTAAAGAATCAACACTAGAGCGATGCTTCGGTGATGCTGGTGAATTAGGAGAACGTGAACGCGAGGACATTATTGGTCGTTGTCAAGTTTGAGCGGCTGAGAGACACATGATCGAGGATTAACCGCTCAACCCACTCGATTTGTCGCATCAACGGCAGTTAAGGGATCTATTCTTGCCAAGCTAACTTCACTGCTTCGCTCACAAGCGACACCCGGAGGATCGTTTAAAGCACAGTCAATCAAGGCATTCACAAACTATACTATCCATACGAGCATGCACACTGCGTTTGAGTTAACGAATTGTGTTTAATTAATAAAAATATAAAACAATATGTAGACGAATGTGACCCGAAACACCAACCCACTCCTTCACTATAATGAACGGAGCAGCAAGCATACGGGAAGCCTATTAGGCGGACAGTATTTCTAGCGATCATAAAATGAGGGCGTAACGCGGAAGAAAGGCGCTGCCCAGAGTGTTGAGATCGCAAGCTCAAATAAACCGAAAGAAATGAGGGGATTATTGGTATTGTATTCACTAGAGATCAAAAGAACAGGTGAGTGTTCCGTTTAGATTGAGAGAGAAATGTGAACATACTAAGAGTGATTGAGTATCACAAACACATGCTAGATACAGACATAAGAAAATAACAGAGCGTAGCTTGGGATGTGCCCCGCGTGTGAACCGTATCTATCTCTACTCCTCAGCTTGCGACAAGGCACGCGATAAACAAGGCAAAATTAGCACGGGTATACTAAAAGTTACTATAGCTCATAAGAATGAGCGAAATGCCGTGGGTATCGACAAGACGCAAAGGTGACAGAGCATTCGAGGACGGAGAAGCAGACTGAGGTACGATATACTCGCTCAAAAATGTTAAAATTATAGTTACAATGACTATCGCAAGCGCAAGTTAGCATACATAGCAATTTCAGTTAACGAAGTGAACTCACCAACTAACGACGCAACAGAATAGTAATCTACCGATCTGTGAAGTAAAATGAAAGCGAACAATGAGAAATCGCCCCGAAATAGGGAGGTTCGTCTCGACTTACAAAAGTCAAGAGTTTCGTCGCTCCTCTTAACGGTTTGCTGAGGAACGGAAGCAAAATTTATGTGCATCAGTGCACGGACCATTTTGGGATACACAACCAAACAATTACCTTCCAAGCCTCCTCAAAGTCAACTGGTAGAATGACATATCTGTTCTTACGGACGGCTGACAGGGGGATATTAGCGTGTGACCTATGTCCGTTGTAAAAGAATTCACCTTGTAACCCTGCCGCTTGACATATAGATGCGATTTCTGCTGATGATAGACGGTCCGGCCGCGAAACGTCTGTACGCATATATAAGTAAATTGTCGTCAGGAGAGAAACGAAAACCAAACTTACAGTCCTCAAGGTCGACATCAGGGCCAAGGTTCATTTTGCCAGTAATAGTCTGGAATATTAACCGCCTCTCACGACGAGCAGGGAAGGGGAACTCGATCTTGCGGTCAAGGCGACCAGGCCGCAGCAGAGCAGGATCCAAAGTATCTGCTCTGTTCGTTGCCATAATCACCTTCGCCAAAGGTGCATCAGAATCAGGATATTTTTAAAACTCCAGCCAGACGACTTACCTTGACATTGCTTCCCTGGTCAAACCCGTCCATTTGGTTCAGGAGCTCAAGCAGAATACGCTGGACTTCGCGATCTGCACCTGTCTGTGCATCAAATCGCTTTGTAGCAATAGCGTCAATTTCGTCAATAAAGATAATCGCAGGGGCGTTCTCTCGGGCAAGTCGGAAGACGTCGCGGACCATACGAGGCCCTTCGCCTAGATACTTCTGGACGAACTCGCTGCCTACAACACGGATGAAGGAAGCAGTAGTATGATGTGCAACTGCCTTGACCAGCATCGTCTTCCCAGTTCCTAGCATAGATACCATCAGTCTACTACGGTAAGCGTACATCGATATTACTCACCTGGTGGTCCATACAGCAGCACACCTCGTGGAGGGTCGATTCCAATCTTCTTATACAGGTCGAACTGCGTCAACGGCAGCTCAACAGCCTCTCGAATCTCCTGCTTCTGCGAATCCATCCCTCCAATATCTTGATACGCAACATCTGGCTTCTCGTCATGGCCCAGCATCGCAATAGAAGAGTCTGCCTCGGGGGGCAAGATGTCCACCAGAGCGTTCGAATGACGGTGAAGAGCAACACTCGACGAAGGCTTCAGTAGCTCTCGGTCCAGCGTACTCAATATCCGAACGACATAGTTTGAGCCTGTGGTACTCCCAACGATCCCGGTGTGCTGGTCGATTGGCTCGAGGAATTGACCGATAACAAGGGGCACGGACTGGATACGCTTGACCTCTTCTTGTGCACGGATGTGCTCACGCTTCAGGTTCGCGTGCTCGTCCTTGACGTACTCCTCCTGGATAGCAAGATTCTCGAGGTGTCGGGTGAGCTTTTTGTACTTAATGTATAAGTCTTCCTCTTGTAGCTCATCATACAAGGCCGTCTTTTCGGATACCACCGACTCGAAGGTTGGCTCCTGTGTGATCATTAGAAATACAAGGAATGATATGATCTGGTAATGTTATTTACCTCCTTCTGGATTGCTATAACCTCTTCTGACATACTCAGTTATGTGTATAGGCGAGTTGTATACAAGTCAAGCTACAGTAGAGAGAGTCGCGTTAATGAGGGTGACGCGTCTCGTGTGCGCTTTGTCACGTGATCCCAGACAAGCGCCATTAGACTTCTCACGTTAACTCACGCATATATACACTTTTAAGGAAACCGTCTTAAAGTTATTTAGATATTCTTGTGCGAGCTAAACGAGAGATAGAGTGCAATCGGGATGTAAATAGTGATTAACTGCTATGGAGTGTTGTACACCGAGATAGGAATGAGAGCCGTGCGTGCGATAGGACATAGAAGCCATGGAGACGTGAAATATAATCCACGGTACCAGAGGATGGACGATAGTAGGAGGAATTATGATGGAATGCGAATGAGAGAGTGTGGAAGAATGTCCAAAATGGCAATCAGTTAAGCAGAAGAACCCAAACACCACAACAGCGCACACCAAATTTCAGCTAGCTAGGTACCGGAAAGAAAGAAGAGGGGTTGGCCGAAGTGCAGATAATTACGAGCAGGTAAGAGGAATCAAGAACGGGAATGGGCGGAAGTGGGAATACATATGCGTACACGAAGCGAAGGAAGAATGCGAAACCAAATAAAGCTTTCCTCAACAACCGCGAAACCGAAAAGACGCTATCGTAACTAAATAGAAACCGCACATAGTCCCAGTGACAAACCAAACGAATTGAAACGAGAAGGAAATTGGCGCAGGTGCAGGTTCAGGAAATAGCGCACCAAGAATTAAAGTTGAGAGCGAGCAAAATCACCGTCCGTTGTCAGTCCCATTTTTAGGTCCAAGGTCCAAAAACACAGTCTGCCTTTTCCGAGCCCTAACCTCCATGCTGCCGGTGCGATGGTGGCCTTGCGTAGAAGCTAGTTCGGTGCGGCGGGCGTGACGATCACACATACGCTCGCCTCCTACTTCCCAATACTCGTTCAAGCGCGTGTCGCATTTCCCATCCTGGTCTTCATAGTCGCAAGTGAAGTGCTCCGGATGGTACCTGGCACCAGAATGAGAAACGGCACAAGGACCCTCGATAGGTTCTCGGCACGAAGGTGCTGCGCAAAGCGAATTGTTTGCTTCGTGGTAATGGTATTTGCAGTACGGCTTCTCTTGGTGAACGTAGAACGAGCGATCGGGGAATGGTTGCTGATAACACAAGCGATATCAGTACAGCCCAACGAACAAATACAATCTAGACGTACGTGGCATGAATAGCAATTGAAGCATTCCTTGTGGTATTTCCCTTTAAGTTGGCCATCAGAAGCGTATATTGCCTGGGTTTCAATGGCCAAGCCACATTGTCGACACTATTGAATCATTAGTCCACGCTCGGCCCGTCGTTTCAAAACCGATACTCACTTTAGGCAAATACAACATTTTCCAGTCCGCCTCGCACAGGACGGTATTCCCGCCGTTTTCGCTGTCAATCTTGATCCATCGGCCATCCTCAATTCGTTTCTCACATTTAGCACATGTGCGGATGCGCCTCCGTCTACCTGAGCTAGAAGAGCTAGCGCTGGCGCTTGTCTTAGCCCTGGTAGGCAAGTTCAATCGATCCCCTTCAATACCCAACCTGTCCATGTCCGATCCAAGAGTATCCAGAGTCTTCGCGGTCACGGCAGCCAGAACTGGCTCCTCGACGGGGTTGGGCGCGGACGTAACCTTGAAAGTTCCGTCAATCTCGGCTGAACTAGGAGTAGTGTACGTAGAGCGTACTTCGTCTTCGTCCTCCTCGCGCAGGGCGCTGAGAGTCTGAGCCCCCGCGGATTGCTTGATACGTCGAGAGCCTGACTGAGAACCAGAGGCGGAACCGGAAGAAGACGAATAACCCGAGGATTGAGAGCCAGTGCGCTTCGGAATATGGTCGGAACCGTTTGATCCTCGGCGCGGGAAGGCAATGGTATTCGCTTCATTAGTCGCATCGTCGTTCTCTTTGGCAGCTTCCAATGAGGCCATTGACGCCTTCCTGCGTTCGGCGGGCGGAGAAGGACTCCTCCAGCTCCCATAGGCAAGTTCCGTCTCTGATTCCGCGTCGCTCGTCCCAGCACGTGACCGTGTCGTCCGTGATCGACCGCGATCCGCTGACTCCTGGGCTGAATCCTCCATTGGCTCCGGAGAGGTCGTGCGCAAGGGCTGTTTTCCAGCCGCAACCGCGCTAAGGGCAGTGCTCGAATCAACATGGCCTTTTCCTAGTTTGTTCGCCAAGCTAGACAGCGACGCGAGGCCCCCAACGATACCTTTCCCTTTTGCGAGAGAACGTGGACCTGAGCCGTCAATCACGTCAACTGGAGATGGGGACCGAGAATTTGCACGTGCAATTTCAGCCCCCGGACTACGCGAGTTGTCTGCTGGGGATTGGGGGCGGGACATGGGCGAGGGTGATGCAGGCGAATACGAAGGCGAAAGTGGTGGGGTACCTGCGTAGAGAGGAATTCATACATGACTTAGCAACAAGAACAAACAAACTTACCACCGTTCACGTCGGTGCTGATATTCAAGAAGCTACCAGCTGGCGAGTTTGCTCGATCCAACGGACTAGTAGGGCCACCTGGAGAAAGAATTTGCCCCGGCTCAAAACGAGGCATATTGCCTGGATAACCGTATATGGAGGTCGGACTCAGACCTGGACTAGGCAATCCAAACTTGTGGTGATTTTGCGTAAACAATGCCGCCTGTGCAGCAGCCGCGAATCCCCTTCGTCCAACCCCTGCCATACCCGCCTCGCCACCGCTTTTCGTATCGGGAGGAGGGGGCGCATGAGTCGGCGGAGGTAGTTGCGGCGGCAGTGGACCGCTTCCTGCCCTTGATAACTTGCGAGGGACTAATGGTGCAATAGGCGGGAGTGCAGCGGGCGGCTCTGGTGTGCGCGAGACAGGAATAGTTGGAGCCGGGGAAGGAGTTCTTCTTGAGACAGTCCGAGAGCTCGGAGTTGGAGATGGACCTGAACGTGACGGCGCCGGAGAAGGCCCTGAACGGGGAGGCACAGGCGAAGGGCCCGACCGCGTAGTTGGCGTGGGCGACGGGCTGGAGCGTGGAATAGGAGATGGACTAGAGCGCGGAATAGGAGGCGGACTAGAGCGCAAAACCGGAGACGAAGGTGGACCAGAACGGGTTGTGGGGGTTGGAGAAGGCCCTGAGCGGGGTGGGGGAGAACCACGTCTTGTGCTATCATCGGCACTGCTCCGAGACTGGAAGCTCTTGAACGATGCGGTAGACTTGTATTGCGGCCTCGAAACTACCTCAGGAGGAGGTGACTGTTGGATCGTGCGTGTAGATCGAACCGACGGAGCCCGTTTAGTTGAGGTACTGCTACGAGAGCGTGAACTATACGAAGATACGGAAGGTACTGATATTCCCGAGACCGTAGAAGCGCGGTCAGTGCTACGAGAGATAGGCCGTTGAGGCTCTGGCGTCTTCGCAGGCACAGCGGGAGTTGGTGACTGGGAAGCTGGTTTGCACACGTGCTGGTCCGCGACTGAAAACCAACCAACGGTGAGCGATACGAAAAAAGGCAAAAACGACCGAATCGAACAGCAACAAACGACTTACAGTTGATGTCTGTCTCTTCGCCGCACCTACTGCACTTGATCATGGGCAGTATTTGCGAGATACGCATCGCCCCCGAAGCGGGTGCGGTGAGTGAGAGGGCCATTGCGGGTGTCGAAAAGAATGTGGGATGCGTACGGCCTGCGGTGCGCGCTGGGTGGTGAGCGGGAGCAAGTGACTAGAAGCAGAGAGCCGAATGCGAATGTAACATAACACAACCTTTAGGCAACGTTTGAGCGCACTGCGCGTGTTGTCCAACGCAAGCCAAGAAGAGCCCCTTGGGCACACCTGTCACAGGGTCTACTTCCCCGATGCTCAGGGCCTCAGGGTGCATCAAGGTGGCTTCCCCCAGGTTGCCATCTTCGATGAATTGCCAAATCAGCACTCTTCGCGCGAACCAACTTCCCGTCACGGCAGTACGGTGACCAGGAGAAGACACAGCGTAGGATGGGAACAGGACATCCACACGTACATGGGCACAGCGCCGATTATTTTTCTGCTTCCATTCCTTAGTTGGTGCTTCAATCTTTGTGCATTCCAGCTGCACGCGCCTACCTCCCCGGCCCGGTACCGACTTTCATTATAAGTTCCAGCTCCGACAATGATGTTCGTTTGTTATGAAAATGACATTTGTTGGCCTATCTCACGCAGAAGATGTTCCACGGCTCGTACGTATTCATAGGTTTACAATTAATCTGCCAGAGTGGCTAGCAGCGGCACCGTCCAGGAACAGTTAGCATTATCTGACGCCGCCTAGGTTCTCTAGGGGAACCATGATGCTAGCTAAGAACGACTGGGCAATGTACGTGTTTTTGATGGCGAACGATCTGCGGCGATGTCGGACTCACGAAGACCACGCTGTGGGATGTTGCTGGCGGAATACCAACGCTGAATGCGCGCCGACCTCGGGTTTGCTCCGGCACTTGCGCGAGCCGCAGAAGCCATGAATAACCGATCACCAATAGGATCCATGAGGGACTGATTGTTCGTCCTGAAACCACAGGAAACACAGATCAACGAAGGTTTGCAGCTGCTCTATTCAGTCATATTGGTTGGGTGTATGCATTATGCGTCATTTGATTTTTCAGGTTCGCCCAAATCAAGACTTATCCGTGATTTACAGCCGTGTTCTTGCCTTCAAGTTGTTAATTAAATTCGGACGCCATATTACATTTATCACTATGTCGTAGCGTGCGCTTGTGAGCTCGGATGATAGATTGTTGAAAACTCAGAACACACCGGCAACCATTAATTGATGTTTAAGACTGTTCGGCACCGGATTGATCGAAGTTGTCCAAGTTGACCGATGTTGAACACACCATAAGGCAGCATAGGCCTACAACGCGCCATATGCGGCTGGCAAGAGAAAGGGGGCCAGATCATAAGGGATTTCTTGTTTCAGACGTTGCGCATGCTCCAGCCTATGGTCACCAAAGCGCCGTGCTTGGTCTAACCAACCCAATATGCCTTGTTCGACCGTATGGTTTTAAGCCGTGATGTCACACTGAGAGATCATGTTCAAATACCTTAATGGCGGGTGGCCAGAAAGTCACGCTCCGGGCCCGAACCTCCCCGTGCCTAGATGGTCGTAGCATGTGCACACCGGAGACTGCTTTGTCCATTAACCTTCGGGATGAGCAGCTACTCCGGTCAAACGGAGTTCTCCTTCTCACGAGGAGATGCAACGTTAATTATTACGAGAAAGGGGGACTTAAAAAGGGTTGTTAAGTGGAAAAGGACAAATATGCTGCCTATTGTGGCAATCGGCTCAAGACACGCGAGAGGCGCTCCCTAGGCGACCCAAGCGCCACCTGCAGTCAAAAAAAAACAAGCAATAAAAGTATCGGCGGCGTAAGCGGGGTTGGCAGGTATCGGAGCAGGTAGTACGCCGGGCAACCATGTCGTCGAGGGGTTCAAAGTCGAACAACTGTCCGACCTCGTCGGGCCGAGCCCCGGGCAATGGGAGACCGTCCCGGTTGCAGAGTCTTAGCGGCTTGGCTCGAGTTAAATCGGAGCGTACCTTAGTATACCCCGCCGAGGGGAAAATCTCACATTATGGGCGCTATTAGTGTGCCACCCTAATAGGGTATATGCACTTGAGGTGAACTTCCCGACTAGCGTACGTGCGCTATGGTGCTCTCAAAGATTGTATCTGTTATCTCGGCACTCTCCGTCGAGAGCATACCTCGATCGTAAACTACAACGAACATCATAAACCTTCGTGTTCTAAACGACGTTTCCCTGGCGCGAATCCTGAAACGGGAGCGCCGATTAGAACAGCATGATACTCCGACGAGTGAAGATCTCTCAAGTTGCTGATGCGCGTGCATGCTGCTGCTTGCCGAACCTCTCTCAATCGGACGATTTTCTATAAACGGTGATGGTCGTCATGAAGTTCAGTGTGGGGATAATGATTTACATGTGTTTGTGTCGAAGTTGGGCAAGCCGGCACGTGTTCGCGTAGCCCCAACAAGCCCAAAGGGCGCCCATTGTTGAACGCTTGTATCTTTCCATCAGCTATGGTTATTGTAAGTCGGTTCCCACCAGGGACATAAACCTTACATTCCTTCAGTTGTGACAAAAAACGCGTTTTATGACCATTTACCCGCCTGTTTGTTTTAGAAATCAAGGAATGATTTACAAAGCATCAAGAAGCTGTCCGGTTCCGTAGCCGATCTCTCACAGCGCCGGGGAGAATCAGAGAATACTCGGCCGCCCAAGAAGAGATCCTTCACTGAGCATGTGGTTTGTTCTTTGAGTCTTTTTGTGATGTCTTCGTGCTGAAAGCGACCCAACTAGAACTACAACCCGAGCGAAGGCGACGATCGTTTCAACGACGCGAATGCTTTGACCGGCTCAAGAGTTCCACTGTTTCTGCCGTCCTCTCCTAATGCTGCGGTAAGCATGTTGTGTATAGCGTGAAATACGTTCTTATTCACAGGCATTGCCGAATGCGTTTGATTTTATTAGGAAGAAAGACGCGTCAAGCAAAAAACGGATAGCTCTTTGGAGACATCCAGGAACACTTCAGTATGTCCGATAGCCTTTTGTCGATATGTCATAGTCTGACTTACTTTGTTCTGCAGGTTGAAAGCAGCCTGCAACCGCCGCAACTTCTTCCAAAGGACAGAACAGCCCGCAATTCACCTCCGGTTCCACCCCCATCTAGCCAAGCCCCGACGCATAATGTGCGTCTGATAGTGTCCGAGTGGCAACTCGTCTAACCCTTTTCAGCTTTGGAACCCGGGCACTTCTCCTGTAGTCACCCCTGTCGCCTCGCTCGGCAGAAGAAAAACGCTTCCTGATTTGCGAGTGTCGAGTGCACCAAGTGTCTTGCAAGGTGCTACTTCGCGTAGATCTCAGCGAGTGAAAGATATGGTGAGTACTCTGTAGTATGTGAACTTCAGCCTAACGCCAGTTTACCCGACGAATAGAAAACAGTTGGGCCAACGGGGGAGCTGAAATCCAGTACCTCAACGCCCGAGCCGAAGCCTGTACCTGCCGGTCGTTCTCGACGAACGTGGAGGGTGGCGTCGGTTGATTCTGATGAAGAAACGCCCCGTATAGCGCCTATTAAGATTAAGATTAAACGGCAAGCAACCTTGTGTTCCACATAGGAGATGTTCTGAAATGATTTGTCGTACAGAAAGAGAGAGAACAACAGCTCTCAAGCGCGAGCGGAGCAGCTGACGTCGTCGCAAGACGCCAAGCAAATTCCAGACGTGAGTTTTGTAAGGCTATTTGTGTTAAATGCAGAACACTGAAACTTAAACCCCTGCTGTAGGCCTCGGAGAAACTTGAACGGGAGCCTGGAACAACGAGCGATGGGGAAATCGACTACCATTATTTTGTTCATAGGTTCCTCAATCCGCGGCGCCGTCGAGGATAACTGGTTTCAGAGAGTCTACAAGGTGTGAACTTTGCCCATGTATCCTGGTATCGAATTTAGTTGGCTGAGTGCTCGTTTCGTTTAGTCCACTAATTTTGTTATATAAATGCTCGACCTCACCTTCAATCGCCGCTATCTCTATCACTTTCATATCACGGTTTTCGTTAGTTGTCTATATCATTATACATATCACGAGTTCAATTCTATACAAATTTCTCCTGGCTTTGCACCGCATTATGAGCACTGAAATCCTTGAGCATGCATACAGTGGTGTAATAAACCCAAAATAGCAAGAGGATTGACAGGCGCCCGAACCTTGGAAACCTAGTCGCCCGGCGTTTATCCCACAACTTCCTTCAACGCTGACCGACCGAGCTTGGGGACTCCATTTATATCGATGCTTCATGCGGGCAAATGTGTCATAAAACCACGGGTCTTAATTTATACGCCCTTTCTTTCCCAAGGCCGAAAATTTACGAACTCGGCCGTGCGATGGGTGCCCATTAATATGGAGGAATATGACTGCTCGCGGATTCGGTAGCCCGCGCTCCCTAATCGCTGCTTTATTTTACAAACTAACAATCGATATTTTTAGGAACTTTGGAATTATAGCGCATATCGATCACGGAAAGAGCACACTTGCGGATCGCTTACTTGAGCTAACTGGGACGATTTCCAAGTCGAATGGGGTGAATAAACAGGTGTTGGACAAATTGAAGGTTGAGCGGGAGCGTGGGATTACTGGTATGTACATGTCGGTATGTTGACATGCGTTATGTCTAATTGTTTCTGCAGTCAAGGCCCAGACCGCAAGGTATGGTTTACAATAAGCGTTCCCAGGGTGCCCTGCTCACACGCCCTTAGCATGCTGTACGGCTACGAAGGCAAAGAATTCCTGCTCAACCTTATCGATACTCCGGTACGTTCGACCACTTGATCAATTGATTGGCTACTCACTCCTCTCCATAGGGTCGTAAGTGTTGCGTCTAGATCCCAATGTCCTCCGCTCTGACCTAACTTGCTAGACGTCGATTTCTCGTGGGAGGTGTCTCGTTCGATGGCAGCATGTCAGGGTGCACTTCTTCTTATTGATGCGACACGTACGTCCTCTCGTCAGCTGTCTGACTTCATCGCTCAACTTTTTGTAGAGGGCATACAGGCGCAGTCTATCTCCGTATATCACGTTGCCAAAGATCGTGGAGTACACATTATCCCTGTTCTCAACAAAGTAAAAATTTCCGCCTATATTCCCTCAGGGGTGAAGTCTCACGTTTCCTAGATAGATCTACCAGCGGCGTCTCCAGAGCGAATTGCAGCCCAAATGCAACAGACATTCGGTATCCCCCCATCTGATATTGTTCATGTATCCGCCAAAACCGGCCAGGGCGTATCGGAGCTACTGAAGGCCATCGTGGAGCGCGTGCCCCCTCCAGCGTCTGGAGAACAAGCCGTAAGTTGCTCCTCGGATACTGTCGCCCTTAGACTCACATTAGCCGGGTAGAGCTCATCTAAATCTGAGAAAATGCGAGCCCTACTTTTTGACTCTCAATATGACAGGTATCGAGGTGTAATTAGTCTCGTCAGTCTTCAGTCCGGACAAATTCGTAAAGGTAGGTCAACATGCGGTATTGCGACGTTCTTCCTAACTTTGCACAGGTGATAAAATTGCATCGCACCATTCACGCAAAAAGTACGATGTAGTAGATGTCGGTATCATGCATCCGGAGGAGGAACCTACAGGTATCCTACAAGCCGGTACGACTTTTGCCAAATATGTAGCTCTATGCACTAAGTTCGTATGGCAGGGCAGGTCGGCTATATCAGTGAGTGAGATTCTTGGGTTAATAACCACCTTGACTAAAATGTGCCACGCAGCATGCAACATGAAAGAATCTAGTGAAGGCACGTATCTTAGTCACTCGCTGTGAAGAATTCGACCCTCACATCCTCTGTAGCGCACATTGGTGATACAATACACCACGCTGGGGTTGATGTGGAAGCGCTTCCTGGGTTTCGGCCCGCGAAAGCAATGGTATGGCGTTCTATCTCAACTTTTACATTAATCGTTGATTTCACTATCCCACCAGGTGTTTGCCGGAGTATACCCACTAGATAGTAACGACTTTCCAAAGCTTGAGGAAAGCGTGAAACGAGTAAGTGTTGCATATATCCAACGTGCACTTTGTCTGATCTTTGCGCACCTAGCTTCTATTGACTGATCGCAGTGTAACAGCCCACCGCGAGTCCTCCGCATCTCTTGGACAAGGTATCCGACTTGGCGCACTCGGTTCGCTTCACATGGATGTCCTACGACAAAGATTGGAGGATGAATACGCGGCACAGGTTATTGTCACTGCGCCCACTGTGCCTTATCGGTGAGCAGCCAGACATACTCATATACAGCCAGATCTGATCGTATCTATCGGTAGGTTGGTCATGCGCAATGGGCAAGAGAAGGAAGTATCCAATCCTGTAGAGTTCCCTGAACCCGGGGAGGTCGGGGGCGGTAGCGCGGCGAACGTTCGGGAGGTCCTGGAGCCAGTCGTCAATGCTACCATCATCGTTCCTGAAGGTGAGTGACCTGCACCCTCTTCCATGGCTGTAGTTCAATCTAACCCGGCCTTGGCAGAGTACATCGGTGAAATGCTCGACCTCTGCTCTTCACACCGCGCAACCGAAATCACACATACATACCTCTCCTCGGCTTCCACATCCTCTTCATCCTCATCCCCGCCTTCGACCCACGCATCTCGAATACTCATTCGGGCGCTCCTTCCTCTTTCAGAGATTGTGACTGACTTCCACGACCGAGTCAAACACCGTTCGTCTGGGTTCGCTTCGTTTGATTATGAGCCGGCTGGATATACTCATGCGGACGTCGTGAAAGTCGGGTTTGCGTTGAATGGGAAGCCGGTGGATGCGTTGGCAATTATTGTGTCTAAGGAGAAGTCGATGAGGGTTGGGAAAGCGTGGGTGAAGAAACTGAGTGAGTGGTAACAGACACCCTCTTTTCCTTCTCCGTTTCTGATCATATGAGTGCGTCCTTGTGTGAGTAGGGGAGGTTGTTCCACGCCAATTATTCGAGATCGCAATCCAAGCAATGGTAGGATCCAAAGTCATCGCACGAGAGACGCTCTCCGCACAACGAAAGGACGTCACAGCAGGGCTGTACGGCGGACACTACGAGCGAAAGGTACGTACTAGCCCGTCCACGCTCCCTTGTCCGATTCTCACTGGGTCTACCGATCACCGCTCGCACAGATGAAAGTCCTGTCGAAACAAAAAGAGGGGAAGAAGAAAATGAAGCGAATCGGAAACGTAGACCTCCCACAAGAGGCATTTTACGACGTGCTCAGCTCCAAGATCCAGTAGCATACGTCCGGAACACGGAGACGTGCCCAGCTCCTTTGTATTCTAGTCATGATGACGTCCAAGTATGAATAGAGACCATCTATCTTTGAATTTACGTCCTGTGGATCTAACCTCGATACGTATACGCTCCCCGCCGGCATGCTCAGTTCCGAGGCGACGTCTCGCACGTATCGTCTTTTTGGGAGTTTGTATCGAGTCGATGGCTCTTAGTGACGATTTCGGATGGTCTATTCGCGCCGCCTTGAGGTGAGAAAGCAGCTGGGATGATGTTTATCCGCAACGCGCCACGGTGTCTCGGGTTTATGCTCCGTATGGCAGTTGAGGTCTATGCATGTACCTAATATAGCGCGCACTGCGCCATGTGATGTAAGTTCATTGTAGTGTCTATTACATTTCAGTTTTCAGCCAAATCTTCATCTTCATACATTTCTTTCACTAATCTGTAAGCCACGTTCGTTAGCTTCCAGCTGCTGAACCATCGCGATGCGTGGGGTACTCACTTGTAAATATACGACGGCGGGTGATCTCCACTAGAAGCACACAAAGACGTCAGCATATACCCAGACCACCTCGGCGATTGCACTCACTAATTCGTCACGATCACGTCTAAAAACTCAGGCTTCACATAATCGTACTTTGGGTTCACGACCTCAACTCCATCCAGCAACTCTCCCTCTTCGTACCCCAACACCCTCCCGGGGTCACCATAATCCGCTGCACCAGTCCCCTCGACGCTCCAACTCCAGAGTGGAGCGAACTTGAACTGTGCAGCGCAGACCACGACGCTCGTAGCGTGTGCGCGAGCTGCAGCAGCAGCTGCCAAGGCGCCGGCTTGGGCGACGAGGCCGCCATCGGCGAGGACGGCGTGGGCACCGAGGATGAGTTTGGTGACGCGGGACATGAGGGCGAATATTGCACTGTCAGGGACAAGGAAGGTGGAAATGCCATGTTGGGAGAGGGAGTTGGCCATTTGGGCACCTGTGTATCTGGTGGGGTGAATTGTCAGTCGCAGCAAGCAAGGGGAGGGAGATGGGGGGGGGGGACTGACGAGGGGGCGGTTTCGGCGACGATTACTGTGAATTTCTTCTCATGGGCAGCCGCTTTGAGGAAAGCTTCAACTGTTCGAGAATATCCAATGGTAAGGACAATCTCACTGGAATATATCTCTCAGTATGCAAACCAGGTAGGGAAGGGAGGGCACTCACTCTGCATGGATATGGTTCTTGGCGTTCTTCGCCACTCCCTCAAATACAGTCTCCAACTCGTCGACGATCTCCTGGATGGCAGATATAAGCGCAGGCTTGGTGGCGACACTCTTTCGCGTCACATCGTCCGCGCCGTGTTCTTGTTCCTTTGCAGGTCGAGTTGTTCCCTTTGGCCTACCAAGTAGGATAAAGTTGGCGATGGAAAGCGTCGAGCCATCAGGGGCGCTCATCGTCCCAACAGTATTTGTGCGAGCCATAGCGGGTACAGGGGGCCTTTGGTTGGCCTCGGCGCCGCCGGTATTGGCATGGTACTCTTCCCGGACTTGGTGGATAACTCGGCGCACCATGTTCCCCACGGCGATCTCTGAGAGGATATTAGATCAAGTGATGTACGTATAGGAGCAAGGGGGGCTTACCTTTAGGCTGGGCAGCGACTAGACGTGCGCCTACGCTCCTTAGCATGGATAACAGTTGTTCGATCGACGAGAATCGCGCAGTAGAGACTACTTGTCGCAAGAGGAGGACTGTTTCGACGGCGGTATCCTGAGCGCCGGTGATCTGCCTGGAATAAAGTCAGGTTTAAGCAGTTCGTGCTCAAGGGACATACCTACGCCTTAGCCTGGCCACCAACGACTCGACATTTCGTAGTGTTCCCTTGTCTTTGATCAGTTCTGCCATGGTCGCTAAGTCTAAATTCAGCCAAAATTCATTTACCTCGAGTCACCGTTACCGTGACATCTGCCTCGGGTAACGCAACGGATCCGAAATGTTCCTTAGGTGCGGAAGCCGGGCCTTCAAAACCCAGCCGTCTCCGCGCTGGGACTGGATCACCACCCTACCCGTCTCTAGTCCCCTCCGCCGTTGCGATGTTCTCCAGACTGGTTTCTGCGGCCCCTACGGTCGCTGGCCGTCGTTCATACTCGTTTTTCTTCTCTTCCAAGCCGCCAGGTGGTCTCAAGCCTGCTCAGACCAATGTCGCCAAACGCACAGCATCGTCTCCATCCACACCACCCTCTCCAGGCCCCTCTCCATCTGCATCGACGTCTTCATCTGGGTCGTCCTCTGCAACCTCAACAGCCTCTACGTCGTCAACTCCAGCGACCCAGGCCGCACCCACACCCCCACCGGAACTCAAGGCGCTTCCCGCACCTCCAGCACCAACGCCTATCCCAGCACTCCACCCCGCACCAGTTCTCGCCACGCTTCACCTCCACTCCTTCTTTGCCCTCGACCGACCAATGCTTCTCCTCTCGCAGCCGACATCTCGGCTGTTTAACGCCGGCCCGCCTCCCCGTGCGCCAAATGAGGACGCAGGCGAGACTGACGCGGACGCTGATGCAGCACGACAGCTGTCGCATACGCTTGTCATGACGAGGGTGCAGGGCGCGGCGAAGTGGGCGGAGGCGATGCAGCGGTTGGGCATTGCGGCCGATGCGGCGGACGTAAAGGAGGAAGCGAGAGTGCAGGAAGATCTGGAAGTGTTAATGGATAGTGTGAAGCGCAAGAGGAGAAAAAAGATCACGAAACATAAGTGCGTATGCCTCTTTTGCTCTAGTGGGATGTATTCTGATTACGTCTTGGTTTCATTTGTGCAGGTACAAGAAGAGGAGAAAGGTACGTGTATTCTATGCGTGTGTATGCTCAATGCTGACGACGTGTCTAGTTGCAACGCTCTGAACGAAGGAGACTGGGGAAGTAATTAAGACTACATTTTTGATAATGTTAGAATATTTGCCGATTCGTTCCATGTCCATTCCGCTCTCTCTCTCATGGCGGGTTGAACCCAATTCAATCAATTCCCTACACACCTCACACAATGCTCCCCAAACCGGCCACGTCTCATAAGCGTTAAGCACCAGGGCCAACCCTCTATACTTCACCCCTATACACTCTAAAATTCAGTCTGGCCCGCGTTCTAAAACCCAGCCCACCGCACTGGGCGCACCCGTCGCGCGACCTCGATCCTCACGGTTCCCACACCGTCTACGCGCGGGTTAGGGGTCCTAGCCTGGGAAAGTGGCACTTAGATAGGCGTGCATAGTGCTCGACGTAGGATACATGCTCGATCGCGCGCGTGTATCCCTGTCACGTTTGACTTGCTCGGGGTGTGCGATGTCGGGTGCGGAGGTGGGGGAGAAAGGATTGGTCCAGAGTCTGGATACGCGAGTGGGGGTGACAGTTTGGGGGACGAACGGAGTGTGCGTGGTATGCGCGATGTGCTGGGCCTTGCTGATCCAGGGTGAGATACTTGATGGACGTGTACAAATATAACCCGACGTTTGATAGACATTTTTGTTGAATTCCATTTCATTTTATTTGGTAAAATTGTAATTTAACGCCTCGGCTGCCCGAAGATCACCCCACATTTGTTCCGCCGGGCTACGGTTGTTTGGTCGCCATGACGCACAGCCTGCGCACGACCACCACCACGACAGCTCACAATCTGTTCTAACCACCACACCAACATCTGTCCCTGCAGCCCCCCAAGACAGCCCGCGTCCCATCCGAGTTCGTACCGCTCTCTGACCCAATCGTACGACCACCAGTGCTGACCGCCGGTTCGCTCTGCCAGACTCTAGCCCTGTCTTGCAGTGCTGAACTTTCCCTCTCAGGATCGAAACCTTGACTAGCTGAGCCTGGATAGCTAGACGTACTGGACCAACAGACGACTCTCTACCTGACGACCGCACCGCACCAGCTGAATCTACCTAGTTGACCACACTATAGGGGCTCGACCTCCTTTGTGATTCTTCCCTGTCCTACCCGACTTAGCACAACCTAATCCATCCCTATTGCACAACAACACACGGTACCCACGCCACGCCACGCCCGAGGAATGACAAACGCCAAAGCGCACCCGACGTCCGTGTTAGACATACACACACCGACTGCGTCGTTTAGCATCGCTCATTCGTGTGAGTCGAAGGTGTTACTTTATATGGGTGTGAGTGTGAATGTGCTGACTTTGGGGTTCTGTTCTGTTCTATCCTGTCTTGCGCTCCCGATGTGTTGCGGTTGTGCTTGTTCGCATCGTTGGACGCCACCCGATGTGCTTCGACTTCCTAATGGCACCACTACCCACGTCGCCACCTCGAACGATATTGCGCAGTGCAAGAAGACAGCTTACAACTACTATTCGACCGACTAAGCGCCAAGGCGAAATTACATGTCGGACCTGGGATGGTCAAGTACGGATGGCTAGACGGGCCGGTCTTTAATCTGGATGATGGTGAGTAGCTGGTGTGGCGCTCCTGGGACAATGGGCTCGGAGAGCTGGGGTTGGTATTGTGCCCGAGGCTGGAATGATTAGAACTGAATATGTGCGTTTGTAGATGCAGACTATGCTATTTTGTTATGGAAAGCCTCGTCTGGGAGTGACGAGTCTGAAACCTTGCATGTTCCCACTTTGCATTTGGAAAATCCTGATACGCCGTCTCCTTCTCCTGGAGCGTACCGGAATCCCTCGTTCTACGCCTATCGACACGTTGATTCTTCAGTGGAGAGTGCCATTGGAGGGAAAGGGAAGAGCAAAGGAAAGGGGAGCAAGAAAGCCAAGAGCGTGCGCAGTCAGCTCAGTAATTCAAGCGACGGGCTAGCACAACACAAGCGCCAGTTTTTGAATTTCCATGCAGAGAATGGCGTAAGGACTATACACGGGAAAATCGGCCCAGTGGACAATGGTGCGTGCACGATCGCCCCTGCTTGCTCGTCCATTATTCTAATTTGTATAATTCCAATTTGCATACAGTCCGAATGTTGTTGAAGAAAGGCTATCGCCACGTATACGTTTCGCGCGCGTTTGCGAAACGGCATGGATTTATCCCGCGGGACGCGATGCCCGGGCTGTACGGGTTCAATGGCTTGGTGCATATTGGTCGGTGGCCGATTACGGTCGGGCGCACGACGACAGAACACGATGTGTATTTGAGCGAGGAGACACATTTCGACGTTGTTCTCGGACGAGCATTTATGGAGCGAAGGGCGGTTGCGACTGACCTGGTCGATTTGACCAAGGTCGTGTGCGGGGACACGGGTGAAGTGGTCGATTGTGAAGTTGTGGTTATTCGCGATGGGACGGGAGACATTGTCACCGTCACCTGAAACCTCCGATCTGAATGGTACCTGTATCCGTATATCTTGCTGTTTATGTTTTGGTCTTTTTGGACATTATAAATTCGTGAATAATGGAATTTTTGGATGGTCATTGACTGCGACATATGAACGATGAGTCTCAGACGATCATCCATTGATCTGCTGGCCCAATCGGATGACTAATCCCTAAGGGCCGATTTGGGTGACTCCAACTTTTATTATTCTACCTCGATATAAATCTCGGCCGCAGGATCAGGCCAGCTCACATTTCCCCCCACCCCACACACAATGACTGAACTGCTCAAGCGTACGTTTGCCGACAAAAAGGCTCAGGTGGGTGCCGCTTTATTCTTTGATTTGAGCGTACGTTGACGGTGAGCTGGCCGTAGGGGAGCGCAGCGTTTGTGACGTTTGTCACTGCTGGATTCCCGACGAAGGAGTCGACTGTTGATATCCTGCTTGCGATGGAGGCGGGCGGGGCGGATGTTATTGAGCTCGGGATGCCGTTCAGCGATCCTATTGCGGACGGGCCAGCGATCCAGGATTCGAATACGGTTAGTACGTTGTAGATGATGGGCTATTGTCGCTGATTTGAGTTGGCTCATCGTAGATTGCGTTGAACAATGGCGTTGGGTATGAGGACTGCTTGCATTACGTGCGTGATGCTCGTGCTAGAGGTCTCAAAGCTCCTGTTCTTCTTATGGGTGAGTCATAAATGTTGCCATCTCGCTGAGTGTGATCTAAATGCTCGCTGTATGCGCGTCTACAGGATACTATAACCCTATTATTGCGTATGGCGAGGAGAAGGCTGTCAAGCAGGCGCACGACGCTGGCGCGAATGGCTTCATCATGGTTGATCTCCCGCCCGAGGAGGCCATTAAGTTCCGCGAGATTTGCACTAAGGAAGAGTGAGTGGTCTTGCCGGCGTGTACTGAGGGGATCATTGACTCTGTTTGCAAAGTATTTCTTACGTTCCTCTGATTGCGCCTTCGACGTCTCTGGCTCGTGTCAAGTTCCTTGCGTCTATAGCCGATACCTTTATTTATATCGTCTCCAAGGTATGTCGGAACAACTCGTTATGCTTCTACAACCTCTGACGATTTACTGTAGATGGGTACCACTGGTTCTTCTGCAACTGTTGCAATCAACTCCTCCCTCCCTGCCATCATCGCTCGCGTTCGCCAACACACCCCAGTGCCGCTTGCAGTCGGCTTTGGCGTTGCCACCCGAGAACACTTCGAGACCGTTTCAAACGCAGGTGCAGACGGCGTTGTTGTCGGCAGTCGCCTCGTCTCTGTCATCCGTGATGCTGGCTCAGACGCCCCCAAAGCCGTCCAGGCCTACTGCGCCGAGCTCACCGCGCAAGGTCAACCACAGCCCCCCCGCCAAGTTCAGAAACCAGCCGACTTGGTGTCTCCACCACTGCCCGTACCCGAGGCAGACCCGCTTGGAAGTACCGAAAACGGGACAAACGAGTTGAAGGTGACCGAACCAGGCGTCCTACCTGCGCGGTTTGGCGCGTTCGGAGGGCAGTATGTTCCTGAGGCTTTGGTAGACTGCCTGGTCGAGCTGGAGGAGGCGCATAAGGCCGCGCTCGCCGATCCTGCGTTCTGGACCGAGTTCGAGGGGTTCTATGGGTATATGAATCGACCGTCAAGGTTGTATTTGGCGGAGAGGTTGACGGAGGCTACTGGTGGTGCAAGGATTTGGTTCAAGCGAGAGGATTTGTGAGTTCATGCGTTTATTGAGACAAGTTCTTGAACTTACTGGCGCATATAGGAATCATACTGGGTCGCATAAGATCAACAATGCGATCGGCCAGGTAAGTGCTTGTACTATATCTCGCTTACCTGTACTTATGCGTCTTATAGATTCTCCTTGCGCGACGCATCGGAAAGACTCGTATTATTGCGGAGACTGGTGCGGGCCAACATGGTGTTGCTACTGCCACCGTTTGCGCACGCTTCGGCATGGAGTGCATTGTGTACATGGGCGCTGAAGACGTGCGTCGCCAAGCGCTCAACGTCTTCCGTATGCGTATGCTCGGAGCCCAGGTATGCAACCTAGTGCGACCCGCCATATATTGTTCTGACCATCTTCGCTAGGTCATCCCCGTCCACTCGGGCTCTAAGACTCTGAAAGACGCTATCAACGAGGCCATGCGCGACTGGGTCACCAACCTTGCTACTACGCATTACCTTGTAGGCTCCGCCATCGGTCCTCACCCCTTCCCCACCATCGTCCGCGACTATCAACGCATCATCGGTCGCGAAATTAAATCCCAACTGGCTGAAGCTCGCGGTAAACTCCCAGACGTTGTCGTCGCCTGCGTCGGAGGCGGTTCTAATGCCATTGGCACGTTCTACGACTTTGTCCAAGAGCCTGGCGTGCGATTGGTTGGTGTCGAGGCAGGCGGAGAGGGTGTGGATACCAAGTTCCATAGTGCGACGCTTGCATTGGGTTCTCCGGGAGTGTTACATGGTGTACGGACGTACTTGTTACAGTCGGAGAGTGGTCAAATCATCGAGACGCATTCGATTAGTGCCGGGCTCGATTATCCTGGTGTGGGACCGGAGCACGCCTGGTTGAAGGATTCGGGGCGGGCGGAGTATATCGTTGCGACGGATGAGGATGCGCTTAGGGGATTCAGGATGTGTACGCAGCTGGAGGGAATCATTCCTGGTAAGCCTGATCGTCTTTTGAGGCAGGAATGAGGTTTCTAACGATTGTTGGTGTTTTAGCGCTAGAGTCGTCGCATGCTGTTTGGGGCGCAGTGCAGATCGCTAAGACTCTGCCCAAGGACCACGACGTAGTTATGGTAAGCCACAGTTTACATATGTTCTTTTTGATTCTGCTTACACTGTATGTAGTGCCTGTCCGGTCGAGGAGACAAGGACGTCGAGCAGATTTCAGAACTCTTGCCTGGCAAGTGGGCTGAGAAGCTTGACTGGCACATCCAGTAAATGTATCTTCTCGATCTTTGGGCTACTTTGGATAGAGACTTGCACATTTGTACCTAAAGAAAATTATAACTTCGTTGATACTGAACCCAAATGAAAGCCAGTCAATCACAAATTGGAAATATCTTTTGAGGATGCATGCGCTCTGCTGAGATCAACCACCATGTCTTCACACATCCCTGTCCCAGCACCGATTAAACATTTCTTCTCTCTCTTTCCTATCTACCGGTACCCTGCTAACCTACCACCTCCGACACCCCTCACAAGCACCCGAGGCGTAACACTCCTAATCGCGCCTCCTCCGCAGGCGCACTTGTCCTCTGCTGATTCATCTAGACTCCATCCTGGGGCGTCGCATTTATCGGCGGATGTGGAGAGTTTGAGATGGCAGGCGTATCTTGCGTTGAAGAGCGCGAGGAGTGTGAGTGTGTCGTGGGCTGCGGGAGTCGAGGGAGGCGTGCCGAAGCTCGTGCTCCCGTCTGGGTCTAAGCGACCACTTGGAGTGGATGTAGATAGCCTGAATGAGAGCTTGGAGACCGAAGGACTGGGTGGTGATATGGATGAGAAGCGAGAGGGAGAGGGGGGGAGGGTGGGTGTCGAGTCGGTATCGGGATACGAGGTGCTGGATCCTCATAGGATCCCCATGTGGGTAGATACGGTGCAGGGACTGAGCGTGGATGTGCTTGAAGGATTTGTGGATGCTGGCGCAAGAGACGAGAGTCGGGCGTGGACTGTGCTTTTGGAGGGCGTTGTGCGTTCTGTGCTGGTGCGTTTTATCCATACATTCCTGAAGGAGTGCAACTGATCCAAGACCCACGATTACCCCTCTCGTTCTAATAGCTCCTTGCGGCTCCGACCCAGTCGCTCTTTGAGTCTATCCTCAAGCCACAGACTTCTTCGATTTCCTTACAGACGACGCTTAGTCCTCCTCCGGTACCACTTACAGGTCTCAGCACACCTCTCCCCCTTCCACGAACGCCTGTACGTGCCTCGACTTCGGGATTGAGGCTAGAGTTCCGCGAAGCAATGCGCGCGCTGGCGGGCAGATTGGGAAACGATACATGGTTCCTTGGGTCGAGGTGGGTTACACATATCCTCCAACCATTATCCACGAGTATCCTGCCACTTTGTTCCCATGGACCGAGACTAATAAATTACCTGGTTGGTATTGCTGGGCACAGCGAGCCGACTGGACTCGATGCGCTCTTCTTTGCTAGTGTGCATTGCTTACTTCAAGCTAGCGACGAGGTGCGACGAGAGGTCACGCAACATTCAAACCTGGTTGCGTGGCATAGGAGGGTAAAGCTGCTGGTCGAAGACGGGTTGGAGCCGTTGGAGTAAATAGAATCTCAACTTCTGGATCTCTGAGCCGAATAAAAGGTCGATTTTGACCCAACTGGACCTGACAAGCCTGAAAAGAAACAAATCGCGTTTACCGCTGAACCCACTAAACGTAACCCAGCCAACGATTTTGTTTATTCGACACAAATCCCAGAGATACAATGTGGTGAGACGCGAACAGATGTCCCCAAATATACAAAACCAACAGCTACGTACCAAAGGCTCGAGAGAAAGATAGAAAGCAGCACGGAATAGAGAATAGAAAAGCTACCTAATAGAGATGGCGACGTGGGGGCGTGAGACGTTACTTGGGAACGTTGTCCCGAGCTTGCTGCCTAATCCTGCGGCTATATAAAATATATCAAAGTTAGCGAGTCGGTATGGTAAGTGGCTAGGGTGTACTGACTCATACGCAGTACGGTCGTTCCTACAACAGAACGTCGGTAAGTAACTGAAGGAGACACTTCGAAGAGATTCTTACTTAAACATCGTGTACGCCTCGCTTTGGGCAGGATCAGAGATATTGGGATCGTTCAAGAGATCTTGAATGCCTAGCAAAATCTGGCACGAGGCACAAGATAGTCAAAACCCCAGCGCGCCACACGTGTCACAGATTGACTTACTTGTTTTATCGTAATCGCGGGTTTCCAGCTCTTCTCTTCGTCGAGAATGGAGAGGCATACCGTGCCAGATGGGTAGACGTTAGGGTGGAATAGTGGTGGCGTGAACTTGCCTGGGGATAAAAGTGAGAACAGGCGGTACTCGGAAGAGGGCAAATATTTACATTTAGGAGGCTTGGCTGGATAATCTGTAATCCAAAAAATGTTAGATTGGTTTCTTTCAAGTGTAGTGGGTAAAGAACGGCCCAACCTTCAGGGAAAGCCATCGTGAGCTTGAACAGACCGCCCTCCCAGTTGGTCTGAGTAAAATCAGTCCATAATTCCATATTATACATAAAATATCATACTCACGCTAGGTTTTCCGGGGATACCGACCTCCCATTCGAGCAGGTTCAGAGAACCGTCGGGCGCCTTTGTGGGCTTCGCGAAAAATCCCTATAACAAGCAGGTCAGTATAGTAATATAAATATAATATAATATACGCACGTATGGATGGTCTTTTCGCCATTGCTTGCGCTCCTCGGCCAATCGTGTCCTGCAAATGCCAGCCATGTCGTTGTAGAGTTAAGGATGGGTGCGGTTTGTGTGTGTTTGGACACACGTGACTTATAGGACTTGTGGAGACGCGCGTCCTAATCGCCCCTTGCTATTACTCTGCTCTCGCCATGAACTCAATCGTTTCCCGCTACGCTAGTTCAAGCGCCATTACACTGAGGGATGTCGACGCTGAAGATGTGGAGGACGTCGGCGACGCGATGTGGGGTTCTGCAGGTGGATTCGCAGTTGGCGCGGCAGGCGTCCCATCCTTTGCCATTCCACGCGTCCCAGATGTGAGCCACCCGGTTATTTCGTTTATCAATTCCATATTAAACATTATTTCAAGCCAACTGCATTCTTGCGGCTGCATACCGATGATCACGCAGACCCCAACTGCCGAATCAAGATCCAGCATGGAACAACTACGCTTGCTTTCCGCTTTCAGGGAGGTATTATCGTGTCTGTAGACTCTCGTGCTACGGCTGGGTCTTACATTGGTAAGTTTCTAATCACTGAGTTGAGTTGACTGGTACTCATACATATATGACAGCGTCTGGAACTGTAAAGAAAGTTATCGAGATTAATAAGTTCCTGCTGGGCACGATGGCTGGTGGTGCTGGTGCGCTGCTTGTCACCTGTCAATCCTCGGTGTCACTCTAACTCGATCTACTTCCTAGCTGACTGTCAATACTGGGAAACTTACCTTGGTATCCAATGTCGCCTGCACGAGTTACGCAATCGGGAGCGAATCTCCGTTGCGGCTGCGAGCAAATATCTCAGCAACCTCGTATACAACTACAAGGGTATGGGACTCAGCATGGTTGGTCTCGCCCCAGCTCCTACCTCGCCTTCGTACTTATCACTTCTATGTTCTAGGGTACGATGATTGCAGGTTGGGATAAAACTGTAAGTCCCTATCCTCCCTTTGCGAACTAGCGCCCTCAATCGCGTATCCCCACCCTCAGGGCCCCGCACTCTTTTACGTTGACTCGGACGGCTCGCGTCTCAAAGGAGATTTGTTTTCTGTTGGATCTGGAAGCACATTTGCATACGGTGTCCTCGACCAAGGCTATCGTTGGGACCTTACGGACGAGGAAGCTCAAGAACTCGGACGTCGCAGTATCTATGCCGCCGGGCATCGAGACGCGTTCTCAGGAAACACGTGTAATCTTTATCATGTGAAGGAAGATGGGTGGACGTTCATTGGTACGCATTCAATCTTGCCTTGGGACTCGCTCTGGAAGAGTCATGAGCCTCCAGCCTATCCTTTTGGGGGCGTATATGCATGCTTGTTATATCGTACTCATGACACATCTTGTGAATATAGGGAACTACGATATTACCAAGATGCATTACGACGGGCCAGGAGAGGTGGCAGGCGCACCTGGGGGTGGATACGGGTACGACACACGGACCGAGGTCGCACCTGCTGCGTGAGGCTCACGGAAGGTTGTATTATCAATGAATCCTATTCAACTTTTTGCATATTCTTCGGCCCCCTCTGCTACCCAAGTTCAGGTTTAAGATTCGATCGCCCGATGTCTCGATATCGACTGGTTCTAGCGATCTCTCCCACCCCTATCACTCCCCCACTTTTTCCATGTGCTATCTAATCGCTAATCCTTCGATTCAGGGCTACCTGTGCCGTTCCTCTTGACTCCTGGGGCAGGCTGGCCGAGCACGCTCGCGCGTTCGGTCGCGACCTGGATCGCCCGCGCGATGGTTGAACGCACGCGTCCATCCTCGAGCGTGAGCAAACCGGCGATTGTGCATCCTCCGGGGGCTAACGCGTGTAAGAAAATGTGTCAGAAACAATCAAAGGGATAGGTAAGATTTCGCGTACTGGTAACAGCGTCTTTGACTTGTGCGGGGTGTTGACCTGATTGAAGTACCATACGCGCGGTACCCTGGAGCGCTGTTTACGCAAGCCAGACGTGTCAGTTATTCTGTGCGCATATACGAACTAGAAAAAGACGAAAAATAGTCATTACTCACTCTGCGCCGCAAGCTCCAATGCCTCTGTCCTCGGTAACCCCATCATCACGCCGCCGTCCGCCATTGCCTCCAACACAATACACGCAAACGCCGGTCCACTCCCGCTCAACGCCGTACACGCATCGAAATGCTTCTCGTCCAAGAATCGACATCTTCCTATACTCGAGAAAATCGCCAATATAATCGCGCGATCGAGTTCGGGCTGGAGGTCGCGTGTAGGAGAAGACGAGGTGGGGATGGCGGAGACGACAGTCATGCCTTCGCGAATGCGGCAGGGGGTATTGGGCATGGCGCGGACAACCCGAGAGGAAGCAGGGACTAGGGCGGTGAGTTGGGAGATTGTGACACCTGCAAGAATACTAATGAGAAGTTTAGATTCGAGTGCATCGGCCATGCCAGGAGCGCTGAGAATCGAGGCGGCCATTTGGGGCTTGCAGCTATGAAGAGTCTAGTGAGTGCTATGCCCTACGTTTACAAATACGTTGCGAAGACTTACCAAAGGAGGATGACGTCTGACTCTTGAACGGCTCTTACATTTTCTCCCCATAGAATCTCCACATTTTCCGCCGCGAGTAGACCCACAATTGACTTAAACGTCGCCCTCAACCTCTTCGCAGTCTCCGCCCGGTTCACGCATGCCAAGAATCTTGTCGGGATCGATGCGTCTGGGAGGTCGTCTACGTTCACGTTGGGCGTCATTGTGCCTGGTGCGTCCGGCGTCGTGTTGCCCCCGTTGGTGGATCCTCCTGGAAGTTGGGTGGCGGAGAGAGTGGGTGTGCTGGGCCCTGCATTTTGGGGAACGCGGTTTTCGAGCGAGGCGATTACCCCGGAGAGGATTGCGACACCCATAGTGCCGCATCCTAAGAGCATGTTAGGTCCAGGCGTTGCTAGGAGAGAGAGCTAGCGCACCTAGAACGCATAGAGTGTAGCCCATTTTGAGTTTTGAAGGTATATGCTATGTTACTAGATTTACCAAAAATTTAGACTCAGGTTAGTAGCAGTCTGGTTTATGGTAATAGACCGCGCATTTACTGACTTGGCTGGTTGTCGTCGTCGCTCGCTGCGGAAGCTCTAAGTTTGTGTTTGTATAATTTGTGACTCGGCCGACACCCAAATTGTCCACGTGCCAGACTCTCACCATCCTTTACGAGTATTTTATCTTAGGGCAGGGGAAAGCTTAGTCTCGCAAATCAGACTCCTATACAGGGGAAAAGCTGGGTAAACAGATAAATAAAGAAACTTAAAGCACATGAACATACAATCAGTACATTACATCGCAGGCAAAGCAGAAGTGTTTTGGTCAATATGAACAGTCTTCTCTAGCAAGTGTATGCGGACCCCCCCTCCTCACATGGTAGAGTTAAGCGTGCGGTCTGATACCTCGTACGCGTCACTCGCCGTCCCACCTCCTACACCCCTATCCCCTCCCAAAATACCTCCTCACACCTCAACCTCTTCAGAACATCGAATCGTACTTCTTCAAACACGAGTACCTGGCGACGCCGAATACAGTTAGTCCCCGAACCAACGAGGCCGCCAAGCCCAAAGCAAACTCAACTCACCATTCATAATCGAAATTCTGCTTGGCATCACACCAGCACTTCCCCCTCGCATGGGCCTCTCCCTGAGGGCAATGCATGAATGGCTCATGCTTATACCCGATGTCGTTGAAGAAATGAATCTGATCCTTGCGTGCGAATAGCGCAGCCCCAATAGAGTGTACAGGCGCATCACCCCAGCGTTCGTAGTAGAAGCCACCTTTGGAGTCGAGGTGCTCAAAGTACTTGGTGTAAGCTTCGGAGCGCCAGAAGCGGAGGTCACCGATTTCGAAGTTGGACCAGACTGTGTGGGAGTTTAGTGAGGTGGTTTTATTGAAAAACTTGGAAATGGTGGGACGTACAGTGACAGTTGTTATAAGTTTCGCCGCCATTGTCGGAAAGGAACTTCATTCCGTTATCCTTGGGCAGGTATTGCGGGTTCGCCTTGATGAACTCTGATACGGGACAAATGAATGTTGGTAATTGAATGCAGGAAGGGGCTAATGCAATTACCTTTGGTGGCATCCCAAAGGGTAGGAATGGTGGCGGGGTACTCGTAGAGCGAGACAGTGAAGCCGTAAACCTTGTTGCCGTCTTGCATGACCAGGAATGGATCGTAATCAAGATCACAGAAGAACTTAACGTTGGGCCTATAGGTATAAGCGGATAAGTATTACATTCGGTTGGGGGTGTGCGACGAATGCTTACTCAATGCGCCAGTAGTAATCGTATTTCTGGAGGAGCTCGTGCTTGAAGAAGAACTGTAGCCGGGTAGGATATCAGCATGAAGTGACAACGCGCACTAGACTGCAAATTTACGCACCCCACTGTTGAAGCGGCACATGTTCCTGTAGGGTACGCTATGCCCGTAGATAACCTTCTCTTCAATCATCTTGAGGCGAGCCTTGGTCGCCTTCTCCTCGTCAATCCAGTCAGGCTGGTACCAGTGATCATGCGGGATTTGGCCGTAGAAAGTCTCGGATCCAACAACCTCTGTAGTCCATCTGAATAGACACGCGTTAAATGCCCGTTGCTAACCACTTGCATCAAAGCTTGACTCACTTCTTGAACTCCTCCGAGAACGGCTCCTCGTTCAAGAATACATACGGGTACTTGTACTTTTTGTTGAATCGGTCTTCCATCTGCTTGATACTCTCCAGAATGCCCGAAAGATCGCTGTTGCGAGCGAGAACAACGAAGGCAGCATTCGCGCGTCGCGTCGTCTCAGCTGGCGAGGGTGGAATCGTCTCTTTGTATGGGGGGCCGGAGGATGTCCAAGACTTGAGCTTATTTATAGAAGTGGCATTTCGGTAGTCATCGTGCGTGACGCTGAGCAAAGAATGTAACGCTATCTGAAGACGAGTTCTGTGTTTAAATGGAGGTTGTCAAGCAATTAGGATAGACATACCACTATGCCAAAGGCCAGCAAGACATATCGCATAGGTGTCATCATCTTGGCGACTGGTCTCTGTTCGTCGCAAGAACTAGTCTATGCAAACAACTGTGGAGTTCCGAAAAATGATAAGCGACTGCATGGATACGTGGATACGATGAATACACCCACCAGATGTTCGCCGCCGTCGTTGTGGTCGTCGCAGCTAAGTGTGCTGGTCTATGTCGCGCTGGCAAAATACACGACTGGAAGCTAAACTGGGGAATCGTTGGAAGGCCTCGATGTTTTATGAGGCCTGATTGTCGTTGGCGCCAAGTGACTGCGGCTGCGGGTTATTATCTAATTTGCATAAACCACACAGCCACTACTTTATCCCTGCTTGGTCATTCGCATAACATCTATTCGTGGCGCTAATGCAGCGAGGTCGTGCGGGCCATCACCACTCGCCACCACCGGTCTAGCAGCTATTGATTCATAGAACTCAGTATGGGAAAGCGCAAGAGCTCTAAGAAGCCGGCCTCGGCCTCCAGGATCAAGCCAACGCTTGGTGAGTGGACAAGCAAGAACTTTTGGGATTATGCTGACTCTGCTGGCGCTGAAGATACTACCTTCAATTGCTTGTTTTGCCATCATGAGAAGAGGTAAGTCTATTACATTCTTGGAGATACGATGCTGAGCTCGCTCATTGTTATTGCAGTGTAACTTGCAAAATCGACAAGAGGGAGGGGCTTGGGTATCTTACCTGCAAAATCTGCGCACAGACGTTCCAGACTAAAATTCATCGTGAGTCATATTCCGTTCAGTATCACCCCAGCGGCTAATCCAAACACCTTGCAACAGATTTATCTGAGCCAATAGATGTATATTCGAGCTGGATTGATGCGTGTGACGAGGCCCAAGCGAGCACACGCCCCACTGCAGCCCGGAGACTTCCGGCAATCGACAGCGACGAAGACTAGATTGTTTGTTGTCTTTGCATTTCTACGGATCTTTTCTCATCGTTCTGACTCGACTCTGCTGTGTCTCTCGTGTCGATCTTCATGCTGCTTTTAGACCTTGCAATTGACTGTTTTGTTCACGCCACACCAAGAATATAGATTTTGGGCTGTATTCGGTGCTGAAAGGTATGAAACACGAGGGGTATAGTCGCTACGCTTGTCGCGCAGCCGCCTTCGCACGCTGTTTTCGTCCTTCTTTGACCATGACCATTCCCACAAACGACCCAATTGCCGCCAGTCCAGCGCATAATAAGAATGCTGGCAGTCGTACGGCCCATTCTCGGGCAGGGAACAAGCTCTGTAGCGGGTGGTCTACGGGGAAGAAGGGCTAGAAGTAAGGGTTAACATAAGCTTTGAATAGATATAGATAAATTGGCGTACCAGGATGATCGCCCAAGTTGTGTAGTATACAAACACGAACGCTGCAACGAGCAGCATAATGGCTCCCAGCGCCTTGTCGGGTGCTCCCTAGAGTTTTATATTGAGCCTACAATATATCTAAGCTCATTCAAGCCCACTCACCATAGCTAGTAAATGATTGATGTGATTGTTGTAGGAGGTGAGAAATATGCTTGCCAGAGCGCGACGTGGAGATGAATATCAAACCCTACTAGGCGCCGGGCTGCTACAACCCGAAGGAGACCTAAGCCCCCACATTGTAGAAATTAACTTAAAGTCCATTAGGAACTCGCGCAAAACTCTACGCTCCAATTTGTATCATATCTGACTTCTGAGCTAGGTCCTTGCTACTGGTAACAGCTCTGGGGGAATCCGACGAATGGATGCCCCTCCCTTTGCGACGTTAGGTCATGTCCGTATTCTACTTCTGCCCGTGGGTCCTATCCGAAAGTCGACATTCGACAAATGGACAGCTCTCATTCGATCATTTGAGCACATAAGACTAGATGATATCCCTCCGGACCCGAGAGAGGATCGGGGTGAGTTTAGGGTATTAGCCCCAGCTGTTGTTTACTTACTGATCATTTGAATGATCATCCAGCGCGTTTTATGCCATCCACGCTATCGACGGGATACATTCATCTATCTTATCCATCTCACCCTCCACCAGAATACTATAACTCCCTCTCATTATTCAGGCCCTCCACTTTCCCCCTCGCAGTGATCGGAATCGCAGACTGCTCGTACCAGCCTCCCACCAGAGGCACCGAATCATCTCAAGCCCAAGGACCTCCTTCATTAGCCAGTATTCTTGCAGAGTTCAATGCGCGTCTTTCAGAAATCTTCCCAGCGCGTGCAGCTTTCCCCCTTGCAACGCGCTGCTTCGCGTTCGAGGATTCGCTCCCTGGTCAAGGAGACGGGGCTTCTGGAGATGGCGGACAAGTGAATATCAATGTCGGAGATACCCTCCCAGGTCTCGTCGTGATTCCTAGCGAGATTGGACATAGCAAACGGTTTTATCTTGGAACGCTTCTTGCAGAGTTGTGTGGAGCAGTGCTGGGAGAATTTGGAAGCCTGGTAGGTGCGCCTCTCGCCTGAACGGATCGAGATATCCATATTAATTTGGGGTCGTACTTGTAGGCCGCGTTCCTCGAGACGCCCGCCGGCTTGGAGGCACTCTCTACTGGCCTGTTCCCGACGCTAGGTATCGCAGAAGATCCATCGGCTCCAGCGCCAGGTCTTACGTTTGGCAGGAACGGCGTCGTTTCCACGAACCCACTTTCTCGGACCCATAGCGATCCTGCACACCAGTATAGCGCGAATTCCCCTCGGCCAGGATCAAGTTTAGCCCCTCGTCCAACTCCGAAACGTCAATCAACGATAAACGTCAGCGGAAACAGTAGCAAAAAGAAAGGAGGGATATCGCCGCCTACTGGACGATTTGGTAAAATGATAGGGGATTTCTATTTGCTCAGTGGGAAGTTGACAGATGCCATGGTGTGGTATGTGTGTTCATTGTATAGTCGGGGTTGACTTGATTGAAGGTGTTGGTTGGAAGGTATGCTGAGGCTATTGCGATGTTCAAGGCGCCTGTGGATCATGCGTGGCATGCTGCTGCCCTCGAGGGGTACGCGGTAGCTTTGGTGCTCGAGGCATGGGCGCAGGGCGATGGATTGGTGAGCGAATCTCGGGAGCCACCCGCATTAATATTCTGACCCCAGCGACTGCTACCCACAGAATACATCTATCTCTGTTACGACCGGCCGAGAACCATGGGCTGACATCCTCGACCGTCTCACCCAAGCAGTAACCCTCTACTGGAAAACCAACCCCACAACACCCCTTTCAGATACCGCACCCGTGACAGCAGATTCAGAACACTCCCTTCTTGCTCTACTCTACACCGACGCCGCCCTCCGAACAGGTATGCTCCTCTTCGCTATCTGGAGCGCAAAAGGCTGGGGCCCGGTTGCATTTGGTACACTTGTCCGAGGCGGTATCCCCCCTATCTTTGCAAACCTCGCAGACCCCAACGCCAACACTAACCCAGACCCGATCGCGCGCCTACGACACCTCTCGGACCGGCCAACTCCACCGCTTTCCCCTCTCCTCCGAATGAGCGCGATCACCCAGCTCTCCCGTGCTCAAATTGCGAACGTCGCAGGTCAAGCACATGGACCATGGTTACAGCACCTTCAACCACGAGACCGTGTACGTGTACTTGTGCAACTGGCAACGCTGTATGCATGTTTAGGATTTAGGCGGAAGGAGGTGTATATACTGAGGGAAGTGTTGGCTACTGTGGTGGACTTGGTGGTGTGTGCGAGGGAGGAGGGTGGAGCGGGTGCGAGTACTGGAAGGGCGAGTATGGCCGTGGGATCTGAGACTCCGAATGGGGGAGGTGGGTGGCCTGGGATGCATAGGCCTGAGCGAACGAGTTCGTTAGGCCATCAGGATGAGGATGGGCAGACTGAGCGGCCGCATACGGGAGACGTTGGAGTTCGGATGGCAGAAGCGACGGAGGGTAACGAGAGTATACTTCGGGTCGTGAAGTATGTCTGCGAGATTTATGGTATTAGCATGGCTAAGGTTCAAGTGGGCGGACAAGAGGCGGTGGAGGAAGTTAATGAGGATGAAGAGCTAGACTTGGAGACTCCGAAGTTTGGTTGGAGGGAGGTGCAGATTGGGGTTGTGCGCGAAGCGGTACAGATTGCCGAGGCATTGCCTGGTGAGTAAATGCTAGCATATATTCATTTAATTGCTTATTTCCTGCTCGTAGACCATCGTGCTGTTGCCCAATTAGCTCTAACAAGCCTACGACAACTTAACTCCTGGATGAGCCCTGGAGACCAACATCATCTGTACACTTTAGCTTCAAGGTCGTTGGCCACAGCGCATCGAAGGGGAGACGCGCATAAAATCGACTTTTGGTCTTGGAAGCCAGTTGTTAGCGTGGAAGTTGTCCCGTAAGCTGATCTGCGCCATTTTATCCACGGCCGGTTCACAGAATTATCATTATCCTCTTCGCAGTTCCGCTAGTGATAGAATCCCGTCTGAGAGGCCGTGGAAGGAACTTGACACATCTAATGACGTTGGCCCAGTTAAAAGCACCGCAACCTTTTACTCTTTCAACCCTCGCGCACGGAGAAAGGGTAACACCAAGGTGCGCCAAGCCTGTTCCAGTTTCTCCAATGATATTCATAGCGCCCGGGATAGGCAGTCGTTGTACAAAACGAAACTGTTGAGTTTGCCGTCACGCTGCAAAACCCATTCGCATTCGATCTCGAGGTCCAGAGCTTATCGTTAAGGTGAGCCAATTGCTCGGCCCAACTTCCTATTGGGCTTGATGTTCGAATCCCAGTACAACAGGAGCTGCCATCCAAACCGCACCCGTCTCGTTACTAGTTCCTGCCAACTCGTTCCACATAAAGCATGTTGTATGCACTCCAACCGAGGCCGGAACGCTCACCGTGCGGGGCTGTATGGTTCAGTTGCCAAACAGCGTACCCAAGGAGTTCATTCTGCCCCTTGCGTCTGAAGCGCAGGAGGCTAGTCGGGAAAAGCGGCGGAGCAAGCGTATGGATGACCTTGTGCGTGTCAAGGTGTCAGGCTTGGATGCGCGTCGACGCAGTTTAGCACCCATCGCTGCGCCCGTGGTCGACCGCAAGGAAGAGTTTGTGGAGTGTCGGGTGGTCCCACAACTGCCGCTTTTGAGAGTACGAAGAACCTCGCTTGCACATGGTGCGCTAATGCTATATGCGGGAGAATGGTCTGTTTTAACTCTTGCATACTGGGCTTCAGTATTAACATGCTGTCTACAGCTTCCGCATACGACTCACCGTTGAGAATGTATCATCTCTCCCAATCGATTTCTTACGCATGGCTTTCGAAGATTCCACCCTACCCGCATTGCAACAGGCCCTCGCAGAAGGGGAGCTTACCGTAGCCGAGGCGTATGAGGCTGAATATGAGCTGGTCAATCGACCTGTTCTTAAATGGGACCTAGATGGCGCAACAGGGGCAGGGGTTTCGCTCGCACCGAGGCAAAAAATGCCGATCTGGGTTACTTGTCTTGGAAAAGAAGGCTGGTGCGTTGGTTTGTCTTTTGATTTCAGCGAACTCCAGTCTTGATATGCTATGACTTGTTTAGCACCAGCGCGACGATGCGATTCCATTATTCGTTTGCTCGCCGAGACGAATCCCCCACACCAAGCTCATTCTTCTTGCGAACCTTGTCATACCCCTTACTAGTCACGGTCTACCACACGTTAGAGTGTCATGCAATGGATATCGTGCCGTACAGTGGCACGTTATCTCCTGAGGAGCCCGCTAAGCTGTGGTGTCTATTCATGATTGATGTCAAGAACTTGTATGGGCAACCTTTTGAAGTCACCTATGAGAGAGTGCAGGATGGTGAGCAACTTCAATATATTTAAGCCCGTGTGCTAAGATGTCTGTAATAGGCACCGGCCCTGCATCCACTACCCGGCTTGTGGCTCCAGGTGCAACTTCTCGGTGAGTCCAGGCTAGCTTTAAAATAACCGTCCTGCCTCATGTCTTTCATCCACAGGATCACTCTACCCATTCGCCGATTTTCTCTTTCACCAGACAAAGTCTCCTGCGACATTCCTACTCTCTCCGACCGCCAATTTGTCGTCTCTAAAACAGACTTTTCCGCTACCCAACAGGAGCTCTTTTGGTACCGGGAAACGTTATTCGATTTAGTCAAAGCCCGATGGAACGAGGTAGATCTTCATTTTTGTCTATGCTGGATTAGCTAAGGAACATCCGTTATTTTAGCCCGGAACCGGCCGCACAGGAGAACTTTCTCTGCGTCAGCAACGACTCACGCTTCCTATGTTAGAAACGTTGAGGCTGGAAGATCTGACAATTCAACTGTCTATTATACCCGATGACGCTGAAGTAGACCTGGGTGTTAAGGCGCTGGGTGGTAACCGATACCGTGTGCCTTCGAATGAGTTCGTGCACCTCAAAATTACTGTACGAAACCTGTCCTGTGAGTTTGTATGTTGTTCGACTCGTCCAATCACTCAATGGCATCCCGGTGCCCTTTAGCCCACCAACTTCCGCTCGCACTTGACATCCAGACCACCAGAGAGACCCCGTTGGAACACATCCTTTTCCAAGAGCCCCACCTCGACATTCCACTTGGCACTCTTCCTCAAGACTCAACAAATCCGTCCTCTAGAGACCGAGAAATTGGCCTCTGTTTCTTGGCTTCTGGCGAATTTGGGTTTGCGGCAACCGTGCGTCACGTAGGGTTTGGTGTAGCCGAGATGGCCTCAGTTGTGAGGAGCGAGACGGCTGAGATCGTTGTTGTTGCAGAGTAAACGAGGGATGTAGTATGTATTTCGGTAGTAGCCCACGCCCCTAAGTTATATATTGAACACTTGATTGGCTTCTCACCGTTGCGCGCTGGGGTTGAATTTGTTCAGCAGAGAACCAAGATTGCTGACTCCTACTGAGCCAGGGAGCGGTAGTGCTTCAGGTTAGCGGTCGACCGTAAACGAAAGAGCCCAGCCAGAAAGAATGTTTCGACCATAGATCAGATGTATTTGTGAGAGAGAAACAAAAAGCGGTGAATAGCAGAGACAGTTCGAAGGCACAGGGGGATAGCTGCTAGTAGTTTTCTGATACGCTGCCAGGTTTGAAGCCGAAGCGACCGAGAAATTTCGCATGTTTGTTTCCTAGAGCGCGACGTGGGTCAATGGTCGGATAAATTAAAGTGACAATAATTCGAATAAAAACGCACATGCAGCCACGCTAACGGGAGGTCCCTGAGAGTGCAGGCTCAAGTTCATTCCTCGTCGGAATCAGCATCATCTCCTGCAATATCCTGGTCGTTAGCCTTTTGAGCAGCGCTGAGAGTCGCCGCAAGGTCGGTGGGAACCTCTTTTTGACCAGACAACCTTTGGCCTACACCAAAAGTTAGAACGGAGATTATAGTGAGAAGCTAATACGTACGAATAAGATTATGGATCGCCTGCTGCGTTTGCCTCTCCAGCTTAACCAGCTTCTTGTCCAGATCCCTCTTGAGATCCCAATTTGGCCTCTTGGGCGCGATATTTAGAAGGTCCTATGTCAACAATGCTCGCTCCGTGAATTCGTCACACCTAAACTGCATGAAAATAAAATACGTACGAGTTCTTCGTGGCGCTTTGACTCATCCTCAGCAATAATCATATCCGCCAAGCCAGCAATCTGCTTCTCAATCGTATCCTCCTCTTCGCCCACATCTTTCTTTTTTCGAACTTTGCGTGCGGTGGTGTCAAAGTTTCGTTCCTTAATCTGCGGGAGACTTTAACCACCTATTAGCTCACAAGGTATGGGAAGAGGAGAGAGAAAGGGTGGTGCTCACCCAGGTACGTCGGTATTGTCACCTAGTTTTTTCTTCCTAAGCGCGAGGAGCCTGGCTTTCCGAAGCTCGGATTCCTCCGCGAGCGAGGGAACGGGTGTCGTCGCGGTGGGCATGATCAACCTCCGCTGTTCATGTCTCGAGTAACCGCCCAGCGCTTATTAAGGACCATGACAGCTCTTCAATTAGGTACAGTGATCACCACGCATTTATTCAATTTATACATTTATGCGCTCTATGAAATATGCATACAGACAGGCCCAGCCATAATACAACATACATAAGAAAGGCACAGCTCCGCCGGTCTATGAGAACGAAGTAACACCTTCCTTAGAGGACTTCACCCAGCTGTTATGTAGCCCAATCGTCTCGTCCCCACCGTTCAACGGCCCACTCCGCCTATTCGCAATTTCTGAGTGCGCTTTCACTCCGTTCGTCATTTTCGCACACGTACCAGCAGCCTCCGCCCCGCTGCCACTCTCCCCATTTGGAACAGCCTCTCCAATAGGTTTCCCCTTTGCAGCATCGTTTCTGAGCCTCTCCAGTCCGTCCAAGTATTCCTGGCTCACGCCGCCAGTGACGTACTCTCCGGTAAACACACTGCAGTCGAATTGTTTAATCGAGGGGTTGATTTGTCTGACGGAGTTGACGAGGTCAGGGAGAGTTTGGTAAATGACGAGATCGGCGCCGAGAGCGGTCGCGACATCATCCGGTGTGCGATTGTGAGCGACGAGCTCGTTGCGGGAGGGCATGTCGATTCCGTAGACGTTTGAATATCTGGATACAATAAATTCAGAGTTAAATGCCGGTGGGAAAGGGTGGGTACAGACCTGATGGGGGGCGCACATGATGCAAAGATGACTTTCTTCGCACCAACATCTTTGGCCATTTGGACGATTTCCTTCGACGTAGTCCCCCGGACAATTGAATCTATCATCCGGTCGCCTGTGAGTAAGAGATCTATAAAACTTAAGCAAAGTGGCGCACCGTCAACCAACAAAACGTTCTTCCCCGAAAACTCCAACGCCATCGCATTTAGCTTTCTTCTCACGTTCTTCCTCCTCTCTGTCTGTCCGGGCATAATAAATGTCCTCCCAACGTATCGGTTCTTCACAAATCCTTCTCGGTAGGGTATGTTGAGCTTCTGGGCCAACTCCAACGCAGCAACACGCGACGTATCAGGGACAGGGATAACCACGTCCGCATGGATATTCTTCTCCTCCAACACGCGATGGACCTCGATGGCGAGCGCATCACCCATTGCCATACGAGAGCGATATACGCTAATCCCGTCTAGCACCGAATCAGGACGAGCAAGGTAGACGTACTCAAAAATGTCGGGGGCAAAGGGAGTATTGGAGAGATCAGGTCCAACAAGGCGTTGTGCGCACGAGTGTCGTGTGAGAATGATGGCTTCACCAGGACGAACGTCGGTCCAGTCTGTGAACCCAGCTGCGTCCGCAACAACACTCTCGCTCGCAACAATCCAGTCATCCCCTCGGCGAGCGTAGCCAAGCGGGCGAATTCCATTTGGGTCGCGGAATGCAATGATACCGAATCCAGCAAGCATGGCTACGCAGGCGTAAGCACCGCGGGCGTCACACATGAGGTCACGTATGGCGGTGAAGATGTCCTCCTCGTTGATACGGAACTTTCCAGTCTTTTGGAGATTGTTGGCAAAGATATTGAGAAGAACCTCGGAGTCGGAGTTGGTGTTAATGTGCCTGTGGGCATCAGCATCGAGGAATTCCTTTAGCTGGGGAGTGTTGATGAGATTGCCGTTCTAATTGAATGGTGAGTGAGATGAGGCTCAAACAAGGGCGAAATAATTGAAACCAACGTGAGCGAATACGATCCCATACGGCGAGTTGACATAGAACGGTTGAGCTTCAGCATGTGCTGAAGAGCCGGCTGTGGGATATCTGACTGCATACAACGAGGGAATTAGCATTGATCCAGCCGAAACATTCCGATCGACCAACGTACCGTGCCCAACACCCATACCACCTAACAAGGTTTCCACACTCTTCGTGTCAAATACATCGCGAACCATTCCATTCGCCTTGCATTGATAGAACCTTCCCCCGCGGCCGCAAGTAACAATACCACATGCGTCCTGGCCGCGATGCTGAAGCAGGCTCAGCCCCTCGCATATTTCGGTAGCTGCATGCCCCGCAGGGTTGTTGAGCAGGAGGCCAAGGATGCCACACATCGTTATCGGTGGGAGGTGGGAGAAAGTGTTGAATGAAATTTGACTTTGCAGCAAATTTAGGGGATTTACGATCAGCGGCGCACGTGCCAGTCTTCGGACGGCTCGGAACGTCCTCCAGCTTCGCCGAAAAGTTTGTCTAAGTTAGATTGAAGCCCAAGAAGTGTTGAGGCGTAAGGAATATCCCGGTCATCGGACGCTAGACGAGGTAGGAAGTGAGTTTCGGTTAGCCGAATGACTGCGGGCATAGATGGCTGTGCCGTGTGTTACGTGAGCGAGGATCGGTCACGTGGCTATCCAGCTGTTTACGCCGAGCGCCATGTCCCAGTCGAACGCGTCTGAGATTGAGATTGTGGAAGGTGCGATTAAAAAGATTTATTTCTCATATGAACACAAAATTAACAGAAATTTGAACAGAGACGCCTGCCCCACCTTCACAACCTAGCACATCCGCAATTCCCAAACGCAAGACACGACCACCCCCTGCTCCAACACAAGGCGGATCCAGTGACCAAAATGGTCCAGCACCAGGCAAAAAATCAAAGTCTTCAGCTGCCAATGGAAGCAGCAACAGCAGCTCTCGTGCGGATCAGGCCACCATAGAGGCGCTCCGAGCCGAGAATGAGGATCTGAAGAGACAGTTGGCCGAGGTGTGTTCAGTACTCTTCACGCTATGGCTGTTTTGACTGACTTAAGCCTCTAGTCACTAGAGATGGCAGACAAATTTCAAGAGGACTTCAACAAGCTGCAACACCTGAGATTGACTGTTCCTGAGAAGGCGTTGACCGATTACATCGCTGCAGCAGACGAACGGGAAAGGAGTGCGTACGTGTAAACTCGCTCTGAAGCCACTTCTACTGACAAACCCCTCCCAGTCCTTCTGGAACAGAACCAAACACTCATAGCGCAAATACCACGGTTGACCGAGTTCATACAACCCCACCCCTCTGGGCTATCACTTCTTACTCGTGAAGAGACCGATGCCAAACTCGGTGCCTTCAAAACCGAGGTACTCAATCTACGAAGCACGGTAGAAGAGCAAAACCAGACGATCAACGAGCTGAACCAAACTGGTAAGTATATACCCCCGTGTTGGTCTACTTGTTACTGACAAGCGCCGCGTTTATTCTACGGCAGTAAACAACGCCCGACTAGAGCTAGCTGAAGAAATCAAGCGCAGTACTTCGCTAGCTCAGCATAGTGATAAGCATTCTGTAACCCGAGGCTCTAACCAAGGGGAGACGACCAAAAACCAGCTGAAAACGGCATTTTACGAAGACCTGACGAATATACGAGTGCATAGTTGCAGGCAGCTGGAATCGGAAGAGCTTGGAACGGTCTCGGAGTTTGTCTGCGATTGCACAACTTCCCAGAAAAGTACGTAAAACCTTCTCCGATAATATGGCTGGCTATGTAGCCTAACCTAACCGCTTGCCCCAATTATAGCCCTCTACTTTAGGTTGGAGATGTACAGAATGCCAACAGCAGAAGACCCCAACAAGCCCGTTGAAACTGTCCGCTTCACCCCGATTGGTCTCGAAAACGAGAAGGACGAGGCGTTCTTGAGGGGCCTGAACACTCTCCGTGAGCCGTTCACTTTTATCAAGGATGCGGGGCCTTTCGACCGGCAAATGTGGGAATTTTGTACCGAAGTCAACAACTGCATGGTTGCGTGGCAGCTCGAAGAGGAAGAGGAGGAAGAAGACGACAACGACGTGCAGGTTGTCGAGGACGATTGAAGAACGGGTTCGCTTTGTTTCGGTATTATATTGGCTTTTTTGTATTGTTTCATTTTGCTGTCTACACTTGTTGTTATCCTGGGTACCCGTGTGTTATTATTCCCGGTTTACAATTTTGCCTTATTTTTCTTGCTCTCCTCCTTCGGACTCCAGTTCTAGCCCTGCCAACGCCCAAATCTCGTGCTCGTCTCTCCCAACAATGCCAATTGACAGGACCCCTCGTGCGACATGTTTGTCTGTTTCGCCTAAATGGGCTCCAGCATCGACAAGCACTTCTATCACTTCGCGCGCCCTCACGCGTGCTGCGTAAAATAGACAAGTGTGGTCCAACGCATCCCGCACATGCACGAGCGCACCAACACCCAATAACGCACGCGTGCACCGCGCAGAACCTCGTAGTGCAGCGGTATGCAGAGGCGTGTGAAGAGATCCAGGAAGGGGTGCGTTCGGTGCACCTTGGGCGAACTGGTGAGGGTGCTCGGAAGTAGGTGTTGCGGAGGAAGGCATGGATGGAAGCGAGGGGTGGGACGGGTGGCGTGGATGCGAAGCTGTTGCTACCACACTGGCAGGGTCATCCCGTGCTACAGCAAGGTGCATCAGATAAGGTAGGAGGGCGAGCTCCGTCGCGCCTGCGTCGGACGCTGTTGCGCTCCATGGAGCTGTGTCGGATGTGTCCGCTTGGACCGGACCGGGTGTACTAACGCTAGTTGTGGGTTGGGAGAGACGAAGGATCTCGCCTAGGAGACCTTGTACCGAATCTAGAGCAGTTGTAGTGGGTCGAGTGAGAGGGGCCGGAAGCGTGAGTTCGCCGCGGATAGGTACGGATACGAGTTCTCGCACCCGGGCGGGCGATAGGTCTGGTTTAGATAGGAGGTAGGCAAGTTTGGCGAGAGCACACTGTAACCTAATATCAGACCCCTATCCGCTCTAAAACGGTTAAATACTCACTTCAGGTGTCATGTCCGCTCCCGGGACAACACCGCATGCTGTAAGCGTTCTTCCAGCATCATACGCAGACGACACAGATCCTTTCGCACACTGCGAAATCGCAACAATTATAACACCTCGAGCACATGCCTCCCGCAGCGCTTGCAAAAGTTCTGGGTGCTGGGGAGCATTGCCTGCGCCAAAAGTTTCGAGGACGACACCTTGAAGAGGGGGTGCAAGAAAGGCGCGGACGATGGGGGCAGTTATACCTGGGAAGAGACGAAGAGTGGCTGGGTGGAAGTTATGAGAATACGACTATATGCGGCTTGGTGGTTGGGTTGCTTACCAACATTGGCACACATGTCTAATAGGATGTCAATAAGATTGGGAAGGTTACTATGAAGTATAAGTTGACTTACCCTTGTGGGCTCGGAAGCGTTGCATACTGTTGGACCTGATCACTTCGCCCCAATTAACCACAATATCTATCCCAACTATTCAACCAGCCGGTGTGAGTAATCAATAAACCAGAAACCTTAGTGTAGATAGACAAACCATTGACCAAAGGGGGGAAATTGGGACTTGAAAATGCATTGAGGTCAAAGGACGAAACCTTCGACACTCGGTTCCCCCGGAACAGTGTGTGGTTAAAGTACAAGCACACCTCTAAATATAGCTAGGCTGTGAGTATATGCTTGAAAAGTGGTAGATGCTGCTCACCAGGGATCGTGTATTGACCGGCAATCGATAATGCGCCTAACAGGTTTTCGATGCCGTCATTTCGCAGCTGGGCTTGGACGGTTAGTTTCTATTGTTCATTGTAAGCTGGAGCGGGCATACCTGAGATAGAGGGATCTGAGCGCCTGTAATAATCTAGACGTAAAATATCTGAATTAGGTCAAACGAGCTAAGCGACTATAAGTCGGGAGCACGTACCACCGTCTTCCCGAGATCCTCAAGCAAGAAACTCAGTGCACTCGATGTATAACACATGGTATCTGTTCCGTGGAGAACAATAAACCCATCATATGCGCTGTAGTTTAGTTCTATTTCTGTTGCAATCGCTAGCCAATCTGTAAAACAATTCAGATTTAAGCAGTTGTTCGGTTCTGCGTCAACAGCCGTTATCTCACCTTCAGGACACATGTTACTGCTATCTAGCAAAGGCTGCCACTGAAGATAACGATGCCGTGTGAGTAACTGCGGTGCGAAGACACCAAACTACATACCTCGAGAATAGCGTATCTCACACGTTTACTGTTCCCTCCCACTGCCGTACTCCTCGGTGTCACCAAGCTCGGCAGGTAGCCCTCGTAAAACCCATCCTTCTTCACGTCTGCATCTTTTGCGGTCTGGCTTGCAATTGGCCTCGACGAGCGCACTAGCAAATCGGGCCCAACATATCCCTGTTGACCCGGTTCGACACCACTTGGGGGGGTATTTGAGCCCGATTTGCGAGTAGGGTCGGTGGCGGTCCACTGACGGTAGCGTGCAACGGTGCCAACGTTAGAGAAAAGGGAGGCGCCTTCGGGGTCGTGGAAACGAGCTTGAGCGCGGAGAGTTTGGGTTAGGAAGAAGGGTTCGGGTGCATAACTGCCTAGTTCATTGACTAGCATGCCAATAGTGCCTAGGGACAAGTAATTACGGTTGAGGAGTGGCTCAAACTAACAGGTCAAACACCCACCTCCTGTGTAAATAATCAAAACGCGAGACTCCGAGTCTCCAAGGCCTGAGACGGCCGGGAATGGAACTCTAAGTGTTGGATGCCCGGGCATTATTATTGGTCTTTTCGAGAGTAGACGACTGTGGTGGTTGAGAACTACCCCGGAGCTCAAAAATTGGGTGGTTCGTCTGGTGACTTGTGGATCCTTTGCTCTGAAATTTCAATTTTCATAACGAGATGCGAGTGCTGGTGAAATACAAACGAGGGTAGCCGCGGATCTCGTGAGCATATACTGATTCCATAGAGGGCAGATAATGAGGACGCATTGCAGTTTCAGAGCAAGGGTGTGATCGTACAAATAATAAAAGCGCCTCCTCGCGGGTACTCTTATGCAAAGACCTTTCTGACAGCCAGTTCGTCTTCTTCGAGCCTCCTGCCCTCGCGGCGAGTCTCGCGCTCTGCTTGGGTTTCCTTCCGCACCCGGTACTTCTCCCCTTGGGCACGTTTTAGTTGTGAGCGAGCTGCTGCCGGGCTCACAAATTCTGCAAGAAATATTCGTTTAGTAATTTGATTGAGTAAGTAGGCGATTTAAGCTTACCAGGGTTGGAGAATACTGTTGCTCCACCAAATGCCCCTTCAAAGATTCGGATAGGCGTTAAAACAAAACGGGGTCCGATCTCAACCAAGGAAGTCTCAGAGGGGCCGTTAGGCTTTGCTGGATCTTTCTCAATTATTTGGAAGTTGCGGAACCATATCTTCCCGTCGACTATAGAGAAAGTGAGGACGTGGTCTATAAATGGCTTTGCTCGGCGAGCTGTAGAGGGGACACCAAAGATCTAAACTCTTGTTAGTCGCCTAGCTAGCCCGCAACTATACCACAGGGCTTACTTGAGTAAAGACCTCCTTCATGAGCTTCCAGTGGTCCCCTTCGTCAAAGCCTGGATCAAAACTGAGGAGCCCTCGACTGCCTTTGAGGCAATTGCCGGTTAATTTGAGCTCGTCCATAGTGTGTACGTTTTGAACATGCATTTTGATACTTGGTCCATTTGGTGTCTTAGTGGCCCAAAGGTATAGATCTTCGTGTCGTCGAGCTTCGAAGTACAGAGTATTATTGCAGTTGTGCAAGTCTGCGAGCTCTGGAAGAAGGTGAAGATGATTCTTGGAGTCGAGCTTCGCATCTTTGTGAATATTAGCGTGGCTATTTAACATGTAGGAGTAGAACAATGCTCACCCTTCTTCACATGTGGCAGTAAAGTCTCCAAGTCCGCCATGAGATGGCGCATACGGTGAGTTACGCCTCGAGACGACAGTAGCAAGACTCGCTGCTTGTTCTTCTTGCGTGGCGGTCCAGCATCCTCGGCCACCTCATCCTCCGCTACCCTCTTTCCCTTCCCTTTAGGGTCTTTCTTACTGGCCTTTGCGGCGTTGGCCGATTGAGCCTTGAGTAAAGACGACATGGTAGAGTGGAGAAATAAAATATGATCAGGGTCTTTGTGTGTGTCTGTTTGGGTCGGTCATGGGGTAGTTGGGCCTCAGTGGCATTTGGCGGCG
>JANWGL010001065.1:0-27461 GCA_025200755.1 Ceratobasidium sp. C01
ATGTGCGACATGCTCTCACGGGAAAAGTTGAGGTGGAGGGGCAAGGGGGAAGAGGGAGGAAGCAAGAGGGGAGAGGAGCTTACCAACTGTCGACGACAACGCAAGCGCTCCATAGCCTACGCCGGAGTTCGAGGTCGGTTTGGACTGCCTCTGCACGGTGCATGCCAAGGTCTTGGGCCTACATAGTAATGAGGGAATAGGTGGTTAGCGAGCGTTTGAGAGTGAAGGGGGGGGGATGCGTACCATACGAATAGCCTATTGTCCAATGAATTGTATTATTAGCCTCCCGGAGCAGACCAAAAGCATGGAACAAAGACTCACCGCACCAGCACGCAACCAAGCCGCACTCGTCGCATTGGGCACGCTCACACTATGGGCATCCCCGCCCATCGACAAAATTAGCAAAGCCTGCACGTTCGCCACTGAGCTCACGCTCAGTACATCCTCGTTCCTCATCACAGTCGTCAGAGCTCCCCTTAAAGCCTCAAACACCCCACGCTCGACGTGCCTCGAGCTCGCAGCGACTGCACACATCGCATAGAGTAACACAGGCGTCGGCGCAGGGGACCGCACAAACTCCTCCCGCGTAATAACACAGAACGTCGGCGCAACGTCTCGAAAGTACCCGTTAATGAGGTTTTGGAGTGTCTCGCGCTCGAGGCGGTGTTCCAACGGTTTGGGCAGGGGCGTGGATGAGCTGCCTGGCGTGCCCGACCCCGAGGGCTCGAGGACCTGGATGAAGCCCTCGCCTGAAGCGCCGACTTGCCAGGTCTGGTGGTAGCGCGAGTCGTAGTTTTCCATCGCGCGTACTGGGATCGTTGCTGTGGAATGAACGAGGAACGAGAGTGAGGTGGGGCCGTAGATCTTGACTTCGCCTTTGCTCTGGGGTGCTGTGTGTGGCGAGCCGTGAGCGTGTACATGCGGGTGAGGATGAGCATGGGTAGTGTAGTTGGGAGAATCGAGAACGGGTGTGGGCGGGGTCGTCTGGGGGAGTGAAGAATGACTGGTCCCAACTACAGCAGCAGCCGCAGCGGCGGCGGCCTCCTCCTCAATCCTCTTCTTCTTGAACCGTGTCTCAGTGATAGGAAGGAAAAACGTGCAGTTGAACGAATACTGCTTGCAGTGCTGGCAGATTGGGGGGTCGCTCTCTGGTAGTACGTCGCACCTAAACGCGGAATTCAGACACCCGCTCGCTGTAGACAATAGAAAGATGGACCAACCTAATCTTCTTGCGTCGACACGGGTCGCACGCGCGCTGAGTCTTGGTCCGTTTGTTCTTGGCCTCTTCGCGCGGGGTAGGAGCTGCACTTCCCCCTGCACTCGGTGACCCGTCCTCCTCGTCCTGCTCTGGCGCTGAGCTAGCAGGGCGCTTCCGGCTCTCCTGCTCCTCGCTGTAATACCCACTATGCTGCTGCTGCTGTTGTTGCGGAGGATGTTGTTGCTGCTGCTGCTGCTGCTGGTAGCCCGGGACATACGAGGTCGGCGGGTAATACGGGGAGGCAAAGGTCTGGTGACCCATCTGGGAACGTCGGTGGCTGTAGGCGCCGTTTGAACCAACAGAGCCGGGAGCGTCGACGGGGGTAGTCGCAGTGGGGGTCGGAGTACGGGACATCGGGTAAGTCAACTTGGCTCTGCACTCGTCGTCGCTTATCCCGCTATCGCATTTCCAACCACAACTGGGTCCCTATATTATGATGTCATACAAAGCCAAACACGCCACACACTCAAATAACATAACGGTCTACAAGACAAAATGCTGGAGAAACGGTTAGAGTAGCTACTAGACAGCCTCCTCGTCTGCGCTCAAGAGTATCCGATTGTCTGCTCGCACTGGCTTCCACCCCTCCACCCAACTCATCCCTGTCGGCCTGCATGCACCCCACGCGGCGTTGCGCGTCCACTTTCCTAGCGAGAACGCGTTTGGACCTGGCCCACTCGACTCGTTCCCTGGTGCTAACGCTGCATGCGCCGAGTTCCTCAACTGTTCAATCGTCGTCACATTCAACGCCAAAAGCTATACCCCCAGCGTCAGTCATCATCCATCAACCACGTGAACCGGTATGAAATAACGAGAATGGATTCGGAGTACGCGAATGGGGACAAGAAAAGATGACAAACTCACCCGAATGTGGTACCCGAGCAACGTCCCCACTGGCCACACGACCGCTGCACACACCAAGAACACTGCTGCGCTCCCGCCTCCGGTACCTTTCATCGCGCCTCTTACGGTATTGCTCCCGAATCGAGGCAAAGTCTGAAGGTAGATGTGCAACGCTGCCGTCACTCCCATCAAAAGTATCGCCAGGAACTGTATAAGGTTCGGAAGGTCGGTTTGATATCGTACGTCATTCGCGATCCGCGCGTGATGGCCAAAGTTTGGAGCCCGTACCAGGTCCGGTGAGACAAAGCAAAAAAAAGTCGGGTCGTCAGTTTTTCCGTGAAATCCATGTACCCCAAAATGAAAAGGGCGACAATGACTCACACATGCGATCAAGAAGGTGATAAATGTCGAGTAGTTCCGTCGACCGATGCAGTTGTTCACCCATTGACAATGGTGGTCGCACCCGTCTACGCAGTTGTCGCACTACCGAATCGTTAGTGCAGGCAACTTCAAGTTGGTCGAAAAAACCTACAATTCGACAGTGACTCGATCGCAGAGGTCGATACGTCTTGCAAGTCATGCAGTACTTGACTCGTACACTGCCCCACGCATTCAGCCAACCCCAACATCAAACTTTGTACTCTAACTCACGAAATGCCCCTAACGTATAAATCTCGCGCGTAGGGCGTATGGTCATCCTCCATCACAGGATTCAGATCCAAGTTCCTCGGTACGATCCCAGGATCCGTAAACGCCTACCACGCCCCCACCCAGATTAGTCTCACCAAGACTAAGAAACGATATAAAACTTACAGTCCTAGCCATACTGACGACCACGAGCAACACCAGCCACGCCCCTATAGCCGCAAGCGCCGGGCTCTCATGTTTCCACCACCAAACGCACGTCGTGGCTATCCACGCGCCCGCCGTGCCCAGCACAAGCACCACGCTAAATACAAATGGATACGGAACCAACGACAGCCGTCCCCTCTTCGTCCTCTTCTCCCCATGCCCGTGCGCGTCATTGAACTTGGTAGACGTTCCAGCATGGGTAGACGCCGTCGTATGTGGACCAGACGATCCAGTTCGAGGACCGTCGTATACGTAGGCTGTCCCGTCTGAATATGCCCAACCATCTCCGTCTTCGTCTTCGGGTCTCCCGGCGGCGTACGGATGCGCCTTGCGCTCTTTCACAGGTACCCGCCTCGTTCCTCCACCAGTGACAAACCACCCTCTGAAGAACCACCGACTCTCGCTCTCGATGAGCTCGTGCCGCCTGACCACCCGCCTGGTCTTCTTGTCCCTAACAATCGGCCCCGAATCGGCTTGCCATGTCCCAGCCGGGCGGCGTACATACGGCCTCGAGGACTCGCTCGGTCTGAACTGCGACCTCTGCCCATCCGTCAGCCCGCTCTCCCTCGGTACTTGCTGAGGAGTAGGAGACGGCAAAGGTAGTGGCCTCTCTCCGCCTCCGCTGCTCCTCCCCTCGGAGCCGGAATGCGAGCGAGACCGCGAGCGAGTAAACTTGACAATGCTCTCCCTCGGTGTGCGTGTCCCACCCACACTGTCTCCCCATCCTTTCTCCTTGTCCCTCTCCATACTCATCTCTGGTTCGTCGCTTGTCTTCTCCGCACCCACACCTACGACTTCAACCGTCCTCTCTCCCTCTGCGCCTCCACCGCCTGCCTTAGCGCCGAACCCAAGACTAGCTCGCTTCCCCCCAAAGAACATGGCTCCAAAGCTAGGCGACGAGCTCGGACTCTTTCCGGACCCAGTGCGCTCCCGTACACCAGGTAAAAGCGCCTCCTTGCTCTGTTTACTCGGCAGCCGTCCGAGGGGAATCTGTTCCGCCACCGTCGATGAGCTTCGCGCGTGTGATGGAGAAGGTGAATATGCTCGAGTAGATGGTGGGAGAGCAAGGCTGGGGGTATGTCCGTGCGAGTACGTGTGTCCGAGCGGGCTGGGGTTTCGGTGTGTGGGTTTGGAGGGGGAGGGAGGTTCTGAGCGAAGGGGAGAGAGCGGCTCGCCGGTTGTTGTGATGGGAGTATGTCGGGGAAATGAGAAAGATTCGCCAGCGATAATAGGTGGGAGAACGTCGCTGAAAGTGCTTCGTACGGGAGAGCCAGGGAAGGTACCCCTGACTGGAGATGCTAGGGCGGGGAAAGTAGAAGAACGAGCGAATGAGCCTATACTCGACGTATGGCCATGCCCTTGTCCATGTTGTTGGTGTGGTAAGCTATGGGAGGTAGGTAGAGGTGGGATAGGGGGAGACTGAGCGCGGTCCCGGTTGGAAGCTTGTTGTCGCGCAAACGAGGATGCGATAGAGCCGCTCCTCCCTCTAGCGCCGTAAAACAGCTGTGCAGGCGTCGAAGGAGAGCTGAAGGTATTGTTGTTGGATGAAGTAGTAGCCGGTGCGGTACGAGCGATAGACGGCGCGGGTGTAGAGGTCGACGACGCCATTGCAAAATCAGATTCAAGGACTGCAACACACGCACCCCTTTTCTCATCAGCTATTCTGTACATCCCCCACACGAATGCTCCACTTGGGGTTGTTACGCACCTGAGGGAGAGATCTAGAGGTACAGAGGAAAGAAAGGAGTGACTGGGCGAGATGCGCGAGCAAAACTTAGATAGGCTGAGTGAGTGAAGAACGAAGAGAGTTACAATTCTCCGGTGGCCGTCGGGACCTGGACCCTGTTAGATGCACGTGACCCTAAACAGTCTAGCCTCCTCACTCCATTCCGCGCACTCCCACCTACTACCTATGGCTACTAAATTATCCTTCTCGCTTGGCAAACCCAAGCCTACTACCAACACCACTGCTGCCGCCAAACCATTAGGGACTGCGCCCCCATTAACACGTATCGCACTCGACGACGATGCCGAACCCGTCGCTTCAGGTTCAGGCTTAGGTTCGGGAGGTGCAGCGCGGAAGAAGAATGATATGACGAACTTAGCCGCTGCTGCTGTGTCCCGGAAAGCGCAGAGGAAGATGGATGCAGAGCTGAAGGTGGACCAGACTGTATACCAGTATGACGAAGTGTGGGATGGGATGAAGATGGCTGAGGCAAAGTCGAAAGCTGTCAAGGAGGATAATCCTGAGGACAGGAAGGTTAGTTTGATTCTTGCTTTTTTGTGTGGTAGAGAGGCTAATGATTGGTTTGCTTGCAGCCGAAGTATATGAAGAACTTGTTGGACAGTGCTGCGACGCGTAGGCTAGACCACCTTCGTGCTGAGGAGAAGATGATGCAACGTGAACGCGAGGCCGAAGGAGACGAGTTTGCGGATAAAGACAAGTTTGTCACGCAAGCTTACAAGGACCAGATGGCTGAGGTTAGGCGAGCAGAGGCCGAGGAGAAAGCCCGAGAAGGTACGTCCTTTCCTCATTTGCCACCTCATTCATGATGCTCATTGGGTATGTGTTCTACAGAGGCTGAACGGCAGAAAAGCAAAGGCCTAGGAGGAGGGATGACACACTTCTACAAACAACTGCTCGACGACGCTGCGAAAACACACGAGGCGGCCGTAGCAGCAACAGCCGACCCTTCCTCAGAGTCCACGTCTGCACCCGCCACTACCGCGCCAGGCAAGATTGGTCCAGCCGGTCCGAATCTCACTATCACCCGCCCACCGCGTAACGCCCCTCGTCCTCTGGAAGTCGCGCCTAGCCCAGCTGCTGTACTTCAACCAAAAGCTCCGGAAGCCACAGAGGGCGTGGAGATAAACGACAGCAACGAAATCGTGGACAAGCGCGAGCTCTTAAGCGCAGGTCTAAACCTGGCACTTCCTAACACGCGGAACCTTTCGCTCCTCAAAGCGATTCATGGTTCTTCCCGCCCAGCCGCAGGGGAGAAGCCAGTCCAACATCGGGCTGCGGGGGTCGCGGCGTCGAGGAGTGAGATTCAGGAGAGGCAGCGGCGGGCGCTTGAGGCGCAGATGGAAGAGGAACGGGAGAGGCTAAAGGAAGAGAAGGAGAGGAACGAGAAGGAGGAGAGGGAGAGGATTGTGCGGAGGCGGAACGATGATAGCGCAGTGGAGGATGCGAGGGAGAGATATTTGGCTAGGAAGAGGAGGAAGTTGGAGGAAACCCAAGCTCAGCCTGAGACTGATGCGAGCTGAGGTGTGAGAAGGTGTGAGGGCAGGTGTACGATAGACGATAGTGTTATATTTATGCTGCTACAGACCCATGTACCAAAACACTAGACAATTCGGCGCTCTCAACTAGCATCAATCCAATGATTACACCGCAGTACCACGACAAGATACACTACACCTATATCCATTACTATTCACACGCAATTAAGTCCATTCTTCCGTCCGATTAGAATTCGTCCGAATCTCCTTTGAACACCGCCGAATAAGCTAATATCGTGCCGTATACCAACCCGCCTCCAACAACCGACATGACGCATGCGGTGGGCTTGATGACCTCTGCGTGTGCGAGAACGAGAGGAAGGGCGAATGCGGTGATGACGATGCCGGACGTGAGGAATCGCCCCATGTCAACTGCGGCGTTGGCCCCGTCGTAGTCGGTGAAGTCGTCCGAACCGCAGTGGGCGAAGATCGCATTTGGAAGAGGGGCGAGTACGAATAGTAACGCTACAAAATGATATGTGATTAAAGTGAGCGGGGTATGGAAGGGATCGTGTGCTTACCGACGAGGAGCGGCAGCCAGTTTTGCCACAGCGCACAGGAAAGGATTATCAGGAGGAACCCGACGGCGAGGACGAAGGCGAGAAGGATGACGGCTGCGGTGCTAGATGAGCGCATGAGCGAACCAACTGCAAAGAGCGTACTTTTAAGCCCGGCGGCCATTGTGTATTACTATAGATGTGGAGGGAAGGAGGTTCAATCTGGAATGTGGGAGTCCGCAAGCGCGCTCGGTCTTCCATCAGCGCTAATCAGTCCTCATTATAACCCTGTATTACTTTCGTCATCCAGACTTGTTCTGCACAAGACTCATGTTTCCTCTGTTTAATAAACGACTGTCTAAGAAGCCTGCGCCGCCCTCGATATCCACTCCCACGCCCGACGCTCATCCGCATGCGTTTACTTTCTCAGCAGACGGGCACCATACTACTTCGCTTCCCCCCAAGCTTGTTGCCCCAGCTGTTCCGCATCCCTCTCCATATGCTAAACTCGTCTTGCATGCTGCATCTGAAGGCCTCTTGATTCGCCCGAATGTGGCGCCCCATTTATGTGCGACATACGTGTGTGTTTCGTGGGGTGGGGTCCCCGATGTCGAGGTCGTAACAGTGACCCCAACGGAGAACGCGGAATGGGATGGACCACTTGTCTACGGGCTCGTCGGAGTCATCACAGTATACCAGGGTGTGTTGGGACTGCCGATCTCGTACACTACGATGTAGCGTCGTGCTAAATACGCTACAGAGTCTTTCCTACTTGTCATCTCCGACCGCAAGTCAGCAGGCACTCGTACGTCGAGCTCTAAGCGCTCACCGAACTCCGTACTAACCTCCTCGGCCAGTATTCTCCCCCTCTCGGCCAGTTTACACAATCAAATCCATCACAGCTATCCCTCTCCGACGGGACCTGGCCCGTACAACCCTCAACGGGCTTGTTGCGCGTAAAAACCCGCCTACGCCCAGCGCCACTCTAACCTCCCTTTCCTTACCTCCCGATGACGTTCCAGACCTTACACCCGTTGCACCTGAGCCGAGGGTCAAATTCGCACCTGGACCTCCCGCCGAGCATTCACCTCCAATTCCGATTCCAGTCAGAAATGCATCGAGCACGTCGTTGTCGACCACTATGTCTTCGTCTCTTGCGACCTCTCCTGAAGCCTCTGGGACGTCTACACCCCTCTCCTCCAGCTTAACTTCTTTGGAACCTATTACCAAAACAATCATCAACCGGCTCTCATTTTGGTCCAAACCTCAGTCACTCCCTCCAGCGCTCGACACTGCGCACACAGCCGATGGAGCACACGAAGTAAGAGATGGATCGGCTCCCGAAGCAGCATTACAGCAGATTTTGGCGGCCGGAGAGGGTCAGGTGCATGAGTCGGCCGAGGAGAGGAATACAGAGTTGAGGAGGAAGATTGTGCGAGAGGTTGTGCGGCAGTATAGCTCAGGCTGTATGTTCTATGCTTTGGATTTTGGTAAGCATCCTTGCCCTCGTTCTTATTCCCTCTCAAACCATGCTCTTATACGGTGGGTGCGCATATAGACCTATCTACATCCCTCCAAGACAAACACGACCAAGTTCTACGTGCCCAACATGACGACTCGGCCCTCTCAGACCTCGCAGCTGCAGAAGGGAACCTTCCCCGTCCGTCAACGCCGCCTATGAAAACCGATGCATTTGCAGAGCCTCATGCGTTATTGCCGCTTTGGTTGAGGGTACCGCAACAATCGAGACGGTTTTGGTGGAACGAAGTTCTGGCTGCACCTTTCGTCGATGCTGGAGTGAGTTTATTTGTTCTTTTTCTCCGCCCCCCCCCCCGGGCAGGCGTCTCGAGTTTTGATCCCATCCTTTTCTAGGCGCACGCATACGTCGTACCGATACTCCAGGGTCACTTTCAGAGTGCGACATTCTACATCGGCGATGGCGATCCAGGCCACCCAGAGCACGGTCAGCCTATCGAATATGCACTCATCTCGCGGCGGTCTAGAGATCGTGCTGGGCTAAGGTACCAGCGCCGTGGGATTGATGAGGTATGTCCTTTTCTTACTTGAAATTCGGGCTGAAGGCTGAATTTTCGTGTGGGTGCGGCTAGGATTCGAACGTAGCTAACTTCGTAGAGACAGAAGGCATATTACGCGTATCTGTGAGTTGATCCTTGCGTATATGCGGTGTGTGGACTTAGTGAAGTGTAAGATGCAGAGATACGGCTCGGATAATGTGTTTAGTTACGTTCAGATTAGAGGCTCCAGTGCGTAGTCTCTTCTCTTCTTTCCACTCCACACCAGCCCACTAACCCGTTTTCTATCCGACCCTGCAACTCGAATATATGCTCCATTTTATCACCTCTACAGTCCCCCTCTTCTGGTCCCAAGCCGGCTTGGCTCTCAAACCCCCTCCCAAACTCGACCGACCGGTCCCAGACGCTTTCCCCGCCGCCCAGGCCCACCTTCAATCTTGCGCTCGAATATGCACCATGCCCAACGCTGACGGGAGCGCTATCCCAACTCCTGTGGTGTGTGTTAATTTGGTGGAGAAGGTTGGGAGAGAGGCGGTTGTGGGTGGTGCATATAGGGAGGTCGTGCAGTCGATTGAAGAGAGCGGCGAGACTGGGATCAAACTTGTTGAGTGAGCGATTTGCATACTTTCATGATATGTTAGGTGTTAATACGCGTGGGTTAGATTTGACTTCCATGCCGAGTGCAAAGGAATGAAGTACGCCCTTCCCCTGCTTTATCCCAGTCGTCAAATTAATTCGGCCATGTAGGTATGAGAACATATCCAAACTCGTCATGCAGCTCGAACGTACGTTTGAAGCGCAAGGATATTTTTGGGTGCTGGACGGCCTACCAGTAGCGAGGCAGCGAGGTGTATTCAGAACGAACTGCATCGATTGTCTAGGTAAGACTTCCCACCTCCTATCCCTTTAACAGGTATTGAAGTCTTCCCAGATCGGACGAACGTAGTTCAGAGCGCATTTGCACGACACGTCATGAACCACCAACTCCAAGCGACTGCACTCGTGAACCCGTCCGATATTGAGGCGGATATGGTTTTCAACGATGTATGGGCGAACAATGGGGATGCCATCTCGAGAGCCTAGTGAGTGGAGTTGTGGTGAGTTTGAAGCTATTATTAACTTTGGGTAGTGCTGGGACGTCTGCGCTCAAGGGTGATTTTACGAGGTGAGTTTTTGGTGTGGTGTACCGAGTAACGTAGGCTGAAACATTCTTATAGAACCGGTAAACGGGATATTGGTAACGTTCGCTTTCTTCGCGTATGTCGATTGACTGGACTGAGAATGTATGCGTAGGCGGCATGCTGAACGACGGGCGCAATAGTTTAGCCAGGTCAGTTATTTCCACGCTTCCTTGTACTTCCACTAACTCCAGGCCACAGAATGTATACATCCAACTTCGCGGACTATTTCTCCCAAGCTACAATCGACTTTATGCTCGGTCACCGCACCGCCTCTGTCTTCTCCGAGTTTCTCCTCCAGCTCTCCTCCACGGACCCGCGCGAGATCCTCAAGGTGTCCAAGATTCGCGCTAGCGCGATCGAGACGACGATCGCACGGGTCGTACTTGAACATGAACATGCCGTTGCGGCGTGGACGCTATTGAGTCCGATGCAGGTGGGTGTGGCGGTTGCGGACAAGTTTGTGGAGAAGATTTTGGTGTTGACTGCGGATGCTATTTATGTCGTGGTGAGTCTATTTCAGAGAATATTTGCTTGAATATGTTTAAAGCTCTGGTTGGGTCGTGTTATAGAGCTTTGACTTTGAGATGGACAAGGTTGTGTCTAGTCGACGGGTCCCACTAGGCGATATTGTGCGCATAAAACAAGGTAACACAATCTTAACGCCATGGGCCAATAGGCATGACGCTGATAGATATTTCTTAGGCGCATACATACTGTCAACGCTGCATGAAGCGAGCAAAGATCCTGTTGAGAACTACGGTTTTTCGATCACCTACCGCTCAACTCATCAAGACATACGTCTCACCACTTACTCCATGCGCAACAAGCCCGCTCTCCTACCTCCAACTCCTAGCTTGATTTCAGACTCGCCCTTAGCAGGGGAGGATCCAACTACTCCCAGGCCAACACAACGTCAACAAACTTTCTCCCTTCCTCTTCCCCCTCTTCGGCCGGCGGCAGTCTTGCGACGTGGCTCTGGCATGCTCTCTCAGATTCTCTCAGCCTCCGCCCCACCACCTTCACCGGGTGGAAATCCACAGGACGAGCTTGAAACTGTGTCGTTCAAAGCTTTGCCCGTCTTAGACGTGCACCCTGACCAAATTGGAGTTGCGCCTGCGACATGTCGGGACGCTGCACGCCGTATTGTGCGTGATGTGCTGGCGGGATGTAGAAGCGCTGGTGTCGGACACGGGAGTGGGTTTGTCATAGATGAAGATATTGTTAGGTATGTGGCTTCTACACAACCTCCACTCTATTCCCTCAATATTGATGGGGTTGGCAGTCTTGAGGAGGCTCAGAGAATCACACCGGTATGGGCGCAGCTAGAGTACAGCTTTAAGCGATTCTTGTGGTTGGGTAGCTAGGTGATGGATCAAGGGAATATGGACAACTGAAATGTAGGACAAAAGTCTGTTCTTTCTTGTAAGAGTTTATTTTCCCATTGCTTGCATGTATGTCTCGCCAGCATTTTAGATATTGCGCATATATCAATAGCACTTATCGTTGAATCATCTCCACCGCCTCGTCTCCATCTGTGGCAGCCCGCATGTACCCGGCGCCTCCGCCAACATTCCTTCCAAAAAGCCCGCCAACTTTGTCCCCAATCCAGCGTATTGGACGAGGTGCAGAGAGGGGATCTTGAACATACCGAGAGACCAAATAGAAAGGTATGCCGCACGCGATAAACACTATCAAGGGAGGTTAGTTAGTCCTCGCTCCTAATATAGGCTAATTGCAGGTCGTACCAAATGCAGAAAGTGCTTCGAGCGGTGCGGCAAATATTGGCATTAAGAGTAGGAAGAGCGAGACCTGTAGGAGGGGTCAAGAAGTGACAAACCTGAAGCTAAAAGTGACATACTCCTGAGAACATTAACGGTGTAATAATGTACGCCTTGTAGGGGCTTTATGAACAGAGGTTAGAATAGCTGAGTGTTGAATGAAATAACTGTACTTGCCGTGGAAGGTTAGGCTCCCGCACTCGCAAGATTATCAGGCCAACCCCGGTGAGAAAGTAGAAAGCCCAAGCCGCAACGCCCACTATCAAAAGTTTAGAGACCACAGTCGCACGCTTTTGTATACGTGTTAATGCTCACCGAAGTTTATCATACTTCTAAATCCTCCACCAATTAGAATGTAGAAGAGTGTAATAACGACTTGTAGTGCCATAGCATTCATAGGCGTCTTGCGGCTTGCGTGCAGTCGCCCAAACAAGGATGGCAGGTATCCATCGCGAGCCGCAGAGTAAATTAACCGGGTCGTGGTAAACATCGAGCCTTTTACAAGTCAGATAAGCCTGCGATAGGGCCTGAGTGGACGAAACATCTTACCGTTTACAGCCCCAAAACACGATATCGCGACTAAGCACGCAAACACTATCGCGCCAACGCTCCCAAACAATTCTCGGCCAAAATCAAGAGCGACCGTGTTGCTTCGCCCCACTGTAGACTCTCCGTGCAAGTTTCAGTTTGGCTAACAATCAATGAGCAAGCTTAATATCTTACCTTGGTTAATACCGCGAAGTAGGATACGTTTGCCGTAATGAACAAGACCTAGAACAAGCAAAATAGGCAAATGCTTCATAGTAGAATGGTTGAACGGACATACCATAATTGAAAACATGCTTAGGTGAATTACGCGCGGTAGATCACGGTTGGCATCTTTCATCTCTCCAGCAACGTAGTTCACCTGGTCCCAACCGTCATAGGCCCTGTTCGCCTTTAGTAAACAACTAGGGCCGGTAAGAGTTTCTGCTCACCATAAACTAGAGTATAATGCAATAGCAAACGAGGAAGGGTTTGGGGAAGTACCAGCGAAAAGTGGATCGGTGAGAGAGGAGGAAGATTTGCCGCGAATGATGTGAATTAATCCAAGAACTGCTACAGCAATCTTAAGAAACCCTATTGAGTGTTGCTAAAGTAAAGGTCCTTTGTGGGCCACCTACAAGAGATGTGAACTGCAGCCGAGTTAGAGCAACCTGAACCCCAACTAGCAACTAATTGCGCACCTTGATGATAGTAAGAAATACAGCTGTCCTCGTTCCTAGGTTTGGCGTGGCTACACAAAGAATGGCGATGACAACAACAGCGATCACTGCGGTCAGTTTTATCGCCCAGTGAGGTATGGCATCCGGGGCTGCATCTGCCCCAGTCGCATGATATAACAACCTTAGAAAGTTCTTTCCTTAGACAATGTGAAGCTGGACGGGTAAAGGCTGACTCACCTATTGAGATATTCTCTGCAGGAGTATTCCCAAGGGATACAATAAGTCCCAGCAATAAAACACCAATACAAGCTGGACGAACCCAAAAATGAGAGCAATGATGGCGTTCCCCCCTGGTTTGAGCACGCTGACGGCAGTCCAAGTGTATAGATACGATATAAGGGGGTTGTACGCATAGGCGAGATATGCTTGCGCCCCTCCGTTGAGTGGGATCATTGTTCCGAGCTCTGCAAAGGAGCTGTAATCAATCATAATTCATGTAAGTGCAAAGAATTAGGAACGTGACATTCTTCTACTCACCTCGCCCCCGTCCATGCCAAAAGCCCGCCCACAACCCATACAGCAAGACTTGCTCCAACGGACTCGGTGCTGGCAACTACCACACCCGGCGATGAGCTAGAATCCAGTGAGCTCCTTGGCCCACCCATACCCTAATGATCTACCTACAATATGCCCGAACCAATCTGAAGTCCGATCACCAAGGCCACGCCTGCGCTCCAACATTTAGCCAATTCGCGCGCACTCAACTCAAGCTCGCGTACCGTTCGCAAAGCCAATCGTTTTGGCAGGCGCAGAATCCCCGTCATCTCTTCTCGATTCTGCCGAGCTTGACAAAGGGAGTAGCTCAGGACGAAAATCCAAACTGAGGACGCTGCTTGCAGGACTCGACCGACGAAGTCCAGTGAGTGGATGGGTTGTTCGGTAGGGAGAAAGCGCGCTGCCTTGGGTTAGCTCGAGGTCGCGTAAAGAATCAACACTAGAGCGATGCTTCGGTGATGCTGGTGAATTAGGAGAACGTGAACGCGAGGACATTATTGGTCGTTGTCAAGTTTGAGCGGCTGAGAGACACATGATCGAGGATTAACCGCTCAACCCACTCGATTTGTCGCATCAATGACAGTTAAGGGATCTATTCTTGCCAAGCTAACTTCACTGCTTCGCTCATAAGCGATACCCGGAGGATCGTTTAAAGCACAGTCAATCAAGGCATTCACAAACTACACTATCCATACGTGCATGCACACTGAGTTTGATTTGACGAACTGTGTTTAATTAATAAACTTATAAAACAATATGTAGACGAATGTGACCCAAAACACCAACCCACTCCTTCACTTTAATGAACGGAGCAGCAAGCATACGGGAAGCCTGTTAGGCGGACAGTATTTCTAGCGATCATAAAATGAGGGCGTAACGCGGAAGAAAGGCGCTGCCCAGAGTGTTGAGATCGCAAGCTCAAATAAACTGAAAGAAATGAAGGAAATATCGGTATTGTATTCACTAGAGATCAAAAGAACACATGAGTATCCCGCCCAGGTTGAAAGAGAAACGGAGACATACCAAAAGCAACTAAGTATCACAAACACGGGCTAAATACAGACATAAGAAAACAATAGAACGTAGCTTGAGATGTGCCCCGCGTGTGAACCATATCTATCTCTACTCCTCAGCTTGCGACAAGGCACGCGATAAACAAGGCAAAATTAGCACGGGTATACTAAAAAGTTACTATAGCTCATAAGAATGAGCGAAATGCCGTGGGTATCGACAAGACGCAAAGGTGACAGAGCATTCAAGGACGGAGAAGTAGACTGGGGCACGATATGCTCGCTCAAAAATGTTAAAATTATGGTTACAATGACTGTTGCAAGCGCAAGTTAGCATATATAGCATAGCGATTTCAGCCAACGAACTGAACCCACCAATTAACAACGCAACAGAATAGCAAACTACCGATCTGGGAAGTAAAACGAAAGCGAACAATGAGAAATTGCCTCGAACTAAGGAGGTTCGCCTCGACTTACAAAAGTCAAGAGTTTCGTCGCTCCTCTTAACGGTTTGCTGAGGAACGGAAGCAAAATTTATGTGCATCAGTGCACGGACCATTTTGGGATACACAACCAAACAATTACCTTCCAAGCCTCCTCAAAGTCAACTGGTAGAATGACATATCTGTTCTTACGAACGGCTGACCGGGAGATATTAGTGTGTGACCTACGTCCGTTGCAAAAGAATTCACCTTGTAACCCTGCTGCTTGACATATAGATGCGATTTCTGCTGATGATAGACGGTCCGGCCGCGAAACGTCTGCACGCATATATAAGTAAACTGTCGGCAGGAGTGAAACACAAATCAAACTTACAGTCCTCAAGGTCAACGTCAGGGCCAAGGTTCATTTTGCCAGTAATAGTCTGGAATATTAACCGCCTCTCACGACGAGCAGGGAAGGGGAACTCGATCTTGCGGTCAAGGCGACCAGGCCGCAGCAGAGCAGGATCCAAGGTATCTGCTCTGTTCGTTGCCATAATCACCTTCGCCAAAGGTGCATCAGAATTGAGGTATTTTTAAAACTCTAGCCATATGGCTTACCTTGACATTGCTTCCCTGGTCAAACCCATCCATTTGGTTCAGGAGCTCAAGCAGAATACGCTGGACTTCGCGATCTGCACCTGTCTGTGCATCAAATCGCTTTGTAGCAATAGCGTCAATTTCGTCAATAAAGATAATCGCAGGAGCGTTCTCTCGGGCAAGTCGGAAGACGTCGCGGACCATACGAGGACCTTCGCCTAGATACTTCTGAACGAACTCGCTGCCTACAACACGGATGAAGGAAGCAGTAGTATGATGCGCAACTGCCTTGACCAGCATCGTCTTCCCAGTTCCTAGCATAGATACCATCAGTCTACTACGGTAAGCGCAAGTCGATATTACTCACCTGGTGGTCCATACAGCAGCACACCTCGTGGAGGGTCGATTCCAATCTTCTTATACAGGTCGAACTGCGTCAACGGCAGCTCAACAGCCTCTCGAATCTCCTGCTTCTGCGAATCCATCCCTCCAATATCTTGATACGCAACATCTGGCTTCTCGTCATGGCCCAGCATCGCAATAGAAGAGTCTGCCTCGGGGGGCAAGATGTCCACCAGAGCGTTCGAATGACGGTGGAGAGCCACACTCGACGAAGGCTTCAGTAGCTCTCGGTCCAGCGTACTCAATATCCGAACAACATAGTTTGAGCCTGTGGTGCTCCCAACGATCCCGGTGTGCTGGTCGATTGGCTCGAGGAATTGACCGATAACAAGGGGCACAGACTGGATACGCTTGACCTCTTCCTGTGCACGGATGTGCTCACGCTTCAGGTTCGCGTGCTCGTCCTTGACGTACTCCTCCTGGATAGCGAGATTCTCGAGGTGTCGGGTGAGCTTTTTGTACTTGATGTATAAGTCTTCCTCTTGTAGCTCATCGTACAAGGCCGTCTTTTCGGATACCACCGACTCGAAGGTTGGCTCCTGCGTGGTCATTAGAAATACAAGAAATGATATGGTCGGGTAATGTTATTTACCTCCTTCTGGATTGCTATAACCTCTTCTGACATACTCAGTTATGTGTCTAGGTGAGTTGTATACAAGTCAAGCTACAGTAGAGAGAGTCGCGTTAATGAGGGTGACGCGTCTCGTGTCCGCTTTGTCACGTGATCCCAGACAAGCGCCATTAGACTTCTCACGTTAACTCACGCATATATACACTTTTAAGGAAACCGTCTTAAAGTTATTTAGATATTCTTGTGCGAGCTAAACGAGAGATAGAGTGCAATCGGGATGTAAATAGTGATTAACTGCTATGGAGTGTTGTACACCGAGATAAGGATGAGAGCCGTGCGTGCGATAGGACATAGAAGCCATGGAGACGTGAAATATAATCCACGGTACCAGAGGATGGACGATAGTAGGAGGAATTATGATGGAATGCGAATGAGAGTGTGGAAGAATGTCCAAAATGGCAATCAGTTAAGCAGAAGAACCCAAACACCACAACAGCGCACACCAAATTTCAGCTAGCTAGGTACCGGAAAGAAAGAAGAGGGGTTGGCCGAAGTGCAGATAATTACGAGTAGGCAAGAGGAATCGAGAACGGGAATGGGCGGAAGTGGGAATACATATGCGTACACGAAGCGAAGGAAGAATGCGAAACCAAATAAAGCTTTCCTCAACAACCGCGAAACCGAAAAGACGCTATCGTAACTAAATAGAAACCGCACATAGTCCCAGTGACAAACCAAAAGAATTGAAACGAGATGGAAATTGGCGCAGGTGCAGGTTCAGGAAATAGCGCACCAAGAATTAAAGTTGAGAGCGAGCAAAATCACCGTCCGTTGTCAGTCCCATTTTTAGTTCCAAGGTCCAAAAACACAGTCTGCCTTTTCCGAGCCCTGACCTCCATGCTGCCGGTACGATGGTGGCCTTGCGTAGAAGCTAGTTCGGTGCGGCGGGCGTGACGATCACACATACGCTCGCCTCCCACCTCCCAATACTCGTTCAAGCGCGTGTCGCACTTGCCATCCTGGTCTTCATAGTCGCAGGTGAAGTGCTCTGGATGGTACCTGGCACCTGAATGAGAAACGGCACAAGGACCCTCGATAGGCTCTCGGCACGAAGGTGCTGCGCAAAGCGAGTTATTTGCTTCGTGGTAATGGTATTTGCAGTACGGCTTCTCTTGGTGAACGTAGAACGAGCGATCGGGGAATGGTTGCTGATAACGCAAGCGATATCAGTACAGCCCAACGAACAAATACAATCTGGACGTACGTGGCATGAATAGCAATTGAAGCATTCCTTGTGGTATTTCCCTTTAAGTTGGCCATCAGAAGCGTATATGGCCTGAGTTTCAATGGCCAAGCCACATTGTCGACACTATTGAATCATCAGTCCACGCTCGGCCCCTCGTTTCAAAACCGACACTCACTTTAGGCAAATACAACATTTTCCAGTCCGCCTCGCACAGGACGGTATTCCCGCCGTTTTCGCTGTCAATCTTGATCCAACGGCCATCCTCAATTCGTTTCTCACATTTAGCACATGTGCGGATGCGCCTCCGTCTACCTGAGCTAGAAGAGCTAGCGCTGGCGCTTGTCTTAGCCCTGGTGGGCAAGTTCAATCGATCCCCTTCAATACCCAACCTGTCCATGTCCGATCCAAGAGTATCCAGAGTCTTCGCGGTCACCGCAGCCAGAACTGGCTCCTCGACGGGGTTGGGTGCAGACGTAACCTTGAAAGTTCCGTCAATCTCGGCTGAACTAGGAGTAGTGTACGTAGAGCGTACTTCGTCTTCGTCCTCCTCGCGCAGGGCGCTGAGAGTCTGAGCCCCCGCGGATTGCTTGATACGTCGAGAGCCTGACTGAGAACCAGAGGCGGAACCGGAAGAAGACGAATAACCCGAGGATTGAGAGCCAGTGCGCTTCGGGAGATGGTCGGAGCCGTTTGATCCTCGGCGCGGGAAGGCAATGGTATTCGCTTCATTAGTCGCATCGTCGTTCTCTTTGGCAGCTTCCAATGAGGCCATTGACGCCTTCCTACGTTCGGCGGGCGGAGAAGGACTCCTCCAGCTCCCATAGGCAAGTTCCGTCTCTGATTCCGCGTCGCTCGTCCCAGCACGTGACCGCGTGGTACGTGATCGGCCGCGATCCGCTGACTCCTGGGCTGAATCCTCCATTGGCTCCGGAGAGGTCGTGCGCAAGGGCTGTTTCCCAGCCGCAACCGCGCTAAGGGCAGTGTTCGAATCAACATGGCCTTTTCCTAGTTTGTTCGCCAAGCTAGACAGCGACGCGAGGCCCCCAACGATACCTTTCCCTTTTGCGAGAGAACGTGGACCTGAGCCGTCAATCACGTCAACCGGAGATGGGGATCGAGAATTTGCACGTGCAATTTCAGCCCCCGGACTACGCGAGTTGTCTGCTGGGGACTGGGGGCGGGACATGGGCGAGGGAGATGCAGGCGAATACGAAGGCGAAAGTGGTGGGGTACCTGCGTAAAGAGGAATTCATACATGTCTTAGCAACAAGAACAAACAAACTTACCACCGTTCACGTCGGTGCTGATATTCAAGAAGCTACCAGCTGGCGAGTTTGCTCGATCCAACGGACTAGTAGGGCCACCTGGAGAGAGAATTTGCCCCGGCTCAAAACGAGGCATATTGCCTGGATAACCGTATATGGAGGTCGGACTCAGACCTGGACTAGGCAATCCGAACTTGTGGTGATTTTGCGTAAACAATGCCGCCTGTGCAGCAGCCGCGAATCCCCTTCGTCCAACCCCTGCCATACCTGCCTCACCACCGCTTTTCGTATCGGGAGGAGGGGGCGCATGGGTCGGCGGAGGTAGTTGCGGCGGCAGTGGGCCACTTCCTGCCCTTGATAACTTGCGAGGGACTAATGGTGCAATAGGCGGGAGTGCAGCGGGCGGCTCTGGTGTGCGCGAGACAGGAATAGTTGGAGCCGGGGAAGGAGTTCTTCTTGAGACAGTCCGAGAGCTCGGAGTTGGAGATGGACCTGAACGTGACGGCGCCGGAGAAGGCCCTGAACGGGGAGGCACAGGCGAAGGGCCCGACCGCGTAGTTGGCGTGGGCGACGGGCTGGAGCGTGGAATAGGAGGCGGACTAGAGCGCGGAATAGGAGGCGGACTAGAGCGCAAAACCGGAGACGAAGGTGGACCAGAACGGGTTGTGGGGGTTGGAGAAGGCCCTGAGCGGGGTGGGGGAGAACCACGTCTTGTGCTATCATCGGCACTACTCCGAGACTGGAAGCTCTTGAACGATGCGGTAGACTTGTATTGCGGCCTCGAAACTAACTCAGGAGGAGGCGACTGTTGGATCGTGCGCGTAGATCGAACCGACGGAGCCCGTTTAGTTGAGGTACTGCTACGAGAGCGTGAACTATACGAAGATACGGAAGGTACCGATATTCCCGAGACCGTAGAAGCGCGGTCAGTGCTACGAGAGATAGGCCGTTGAGGCTCTGGCGTCTTCGCAGGCACAGCGGGAGTTGGTGACTGGGGAGCTGGTTTGCACACGTGCTGGTCCGCGACTGAAAACCCGCCAACAGTGAGCGATACGAAAAAAGGCAAAAACGACCGAATCGAACAGCAACAAACGACTTACAGTTGATGTCTGTCTCTTCGCCGCACCTACTGCACTTGATCATGGGCAGTATTTGCGAGATACGCATCGCCCCCGAAGCGGGTGCGGTGAGTGAGAGGGCCATTGCGGGTGTCGAAAAGAATGTGGGATGCGTACGGCCTGCGGTGCGCGCTGGGTGGTGAGCGGGAGCAAGTGTCTAGAAGCAGAGAGCCGAATGCGAATGTAACATAACACAACCTTTAGGCAACGTTTGAGCGCACTGCGCGTGTTGTCCAACGCAAGCCAAGAAGAGCCCCTTGGGCCCACCTGTCACAGGGTCTACTTCCCCGATGCTCAGGGCCTCAGGGTGCATCAAGGTGGCTTCCCCCAGGTTGCCATCTTCGATGAATTGCCAAATCAGCACTCTTCGCGCGAACCAACTTCCTGTCACGGCAGTACGGTGACCAAGAGAAGACACAGCGTAGGATGGGAACAGGACATCCACACGTACATGGGCACTGCGCCGATTATTTTTCTGCTTCCATTCCTTAGTTGGTGCTTCAATCTTCGTGCACTCCAGCTGCACGCGCCTACCTCCCCGGCCCGGTACCGACTTTCATTATAAGTTCCAGCTCCGACAATGATGTTCGTTTGTTATGAAAATGACATTTGTTGGCCTATCTTACGCAGAAGATGTTCCACGGCTTGTACGTATTCATAGGTTTATCATTAATTTGCCAGAGTGGCTAGCAGCGGCACCGTCCAGGAACAGTTAGCATTATCTGACGCCGCCTAGGTTCTCTAGGGGAACCATGATGCTAGCTAAGAACGACTGGGCAATGTACGTGTTTTTGATGGCGAACGATCTGCGGCGATGTCGGACTCACGAAGACCACGCTGTGGGATGTTGCTGGCGGAATACCAACGCTGAATGCGCGCCGACCTCGGGTTTGCTCCGGCACTTGCGCGAGCCGCAGTAGCCATGAATAACCGATCACCAATAGGATCCATGAGGGACTGATTGTTCGTCCTGAAACCACAGGAAACACAGATCAACGAAGGTTTGCAGCTGCTCTATTCAGTCATATTGGTTGGGTGTATGCATTATGCGCCATTTGATTTTTCAGGTTCGCCCAAATCAAGACTTATCCGTGATTTACGGCCGTGTTCTTACCTTCGAGTTGTTAATTAAATTCGGATACCATATTACATTTATCACTATGTCGTAGCGTACGGTTGTGAAGTCGGTTGATAAATTGTTGAACACTCAAAACACACCGGCAACCACTAATTGACGTCTTGGGTGGCTCTGACAGGCCATAAGATCACCGGGTTGATCGAAGTTGTTTAAGTTGACCAATGTTGGACGCACCATAGAGCAGTATAGGCCTACAACGCGCCAAATGCGGCTGGCAAGAGAAAGGTAGCCAGATCGTAAGGGATTTCTTGTTTCAGACGTTGCACATGCTCCAGCTTATGGTCGGTCACTCGCCAAAGCGCCGTGCTTGGTCTAGCCAACCTAATATGCCTTGTTCGACCGTATAGTTTTAAGCCGTGACATCACACTCAGAGACTATGTTCAAAGGCTATGATGGCGGGTGGCCAGACAGTCACGCTCCGGACCCGAACCCTCCCCGTGCCTAGTTGGTCGTAGCATGTGCGCACCGGAGACTGCTTTGTCCATTAACCTTCGGGATGAGCAACTACTCCGGTCAAACGGAATTCTTATTCTCACGAGGAGATGCAACGTTAATTATTACGAGAAAGGGGGGCTTAAAAAAGGGTTGTTAAGTGAAAAAGGACAAATGTGCTGCCTATTGTGGCGATTGGCTCAGTACACGCGAGAGGCGCTCCCAAGGCGACCCAAACGCCACCTGCAGTCAAAAATAAAAACAAGCAATAAATGTATCGGGGGCGTAAGCGGGGTTGACATGTATCGGAGCAGGTAATACGCCGGGCAACCATGTTGTTCAGAGTATCAAGGTCGAACAACTGTCCGACCTCGTCGGGCCGAGCCCCGGGTGGTAGAGAGCCGACCTTTTTGTAGAGTCTTAGCGGCTTAGCTCGAACTAAATCGGAGCGTACCTTGGTATACCCCGCCGAGGAGAAAATCTTACAATATGGGCGCTATTGGTGTGCCACCCTAATTGGGTATATGCACTTGGGGTGAACTTCCCGAATCGCGTACGTGCGCTATCGTGCTCTCAAAGGTCGTAAACGATTATCTCGGCACTCTCCGTCGAGAGCATACCCCGATCATAAACTATAACGAACGTGTCAAGCCTTCGCGTTCCGAACGACGTTTCCGCGGCGCGAATCCTGAAACGGCAGCGCCTATTAGAACAGCATGATACTCCGACGAGTGAAGATCTCTCTCAACTTGCTGATGTGCGTGCATGCTGCTGCTGCTTGCCGAACCTCTCTCAATCGGACGATTTTCTATAAACGGTGATGGTCGTCATGAAGTTCAGTGTGGGGATAATGATTTACATGTGTTTGTGTCGAACTTGGGCAAGCCGGCACGTGTTCGCGTAGCCCCAACAAGCCCAAAGGGCGCCCATTGTTGAACGCTTGTATCTTTCCATCAGCTATGGTTATTGTAAGTCGGTTCCCACCAGGAACATAAACCTTACATTCCTTCAGTTGTGACAAAAAACGCGTTTTATGACCATTTACCCGCCTGTTTGTTTTAGAAATCAAGGAATGATTTACAAAGCATCAAGAAGCTGTCCGGTTCTGTAGCCGATCTCTCGCAGCGCCGGAGAGAATCAGAGAATGGTCGGCCGCCCAAGAAGAGATCCTTCACTGAGCATGTGGTTTGTTCTTTGAGTCTTTTTGTGGTGTCTTCGTGCTGAAAGCGACCCAACTAGAACTACAACTCAAGCGAAGGCGACGATCGTTTCAACGACGCGAATGCCTTGACCGGTTCAAGAATTCCACTGTTTCTGCCGTCCTCTCCTAATGCTGCGGTAAGCATGTTGTGTATAGCGTGAAATACGTTCTTATTCACAGGCATCGCCGAATGCGTTTGATTTTATTAGGAAGAAAGACGCGTCAAGCAAAAAACGGATAGCTCTTTGGAGACATCCAGGAACACTTCAGTATGTTCGATAACCTTTTATCGAGATGTCATAGTCTGACTTGCTTTGTTCTGCAGGTTGAAAGTAGCTTGCAACCGCCGCAACCTCTTCCAAAGGACAAAACAGACCGCAATTCACCTCCGGTGCCACCTCCATCTAGCCAAGCCCCGACGCATAATGTGCGTCTGATAGTGTCCGAGTGGCAACTCGTCTAACCGTTTTCAGCTTCGGAACCCGGGCACTTCTCCTGTATCCACTCCTGCCGCCTCGCTCGGCAGAAGAAAGACGCTTCCTGATTTGCGAGTGTCGAGTGCACCGAGTGTCTTGCAGGGTACTAATTCGCGTAGATCTCAGCGGGTGAAAGATATGGTGAGTACTCTATAGTATGTGACTTTCAGCCTAACACCAATTTATCCGACGAATAGAGACCATTGGGGTCAACGGGGGGGCTGAAATCCAGTACCTCAACACCCGAACCGAAGCCTGTATCTGCTGGTCGTTCTCGACGAACGCGGAGGGTGGCGTCGGTTGATTCTGATGAAGAAACGCCCCGTATAGCGCCTATTATAATTAAACGGCAAGCAACCTTGTGTTCCACGTAGGAGATGTTCTGAAATGATCTGTTGTACAGGAAGAGAGAAAACAACGGCTCTCAAGCGCGAGTGGAGCAGCTGACGTCGTCACAAGACATCAAGCAAACTCCAGACGTGAGTTTTGTAAGACTAATTGTGTTAAATTTAGAACACTGGAACTTAAACCCCTGCTGTAGGCCTCGGGGAAACTTGAACGGGAGCCTGGAACAACGAGCGATGGGGAAATCGACTACCGTTATTTTGTTCACAAGTTCCTTAACCCGCGCCGTCGGCGAGGATAATTGGCTTCAGAGAGTCTACAAGATACGAAATTTATCTATGCCCTGCGATCGAATTTAGTTGGCTGAGTGTTCGTTTCGTTTAGTCCACTAATTTTGTTATATAAATGTTCGATCTCACCTTCAATCGCCGCTGTCTTAATCACTTTCATATCACGGTTTTTCGTTAGTTGTCTATATCATTATACATATCATGAGTTCAACTCTATACAAATTTCTCCCGGCTTTGCACCACAGTATGAGCACTGAAATCCTTGAGCATGCATACAGCTTTCAACCTACGGAACCAAATTCGTGTTGTAATAAACCCAGAATAGCAAGAGGATTGACAGGCGCCCGAACCTTGGAAACCTAGTCGCCCGGCGTTTATCCCACAACTTCCTTCAACGCTGACTAGGCTCGTGACCAGCCGCTACGGATATTACAAGGCAGCATATTACCGTAGCGGCTGGGATGATACTCCTATCGATGCATGGATCCCTGAGTTAGTAAGCAGTTCAGTGCGGTTATCTCGGTAAACTGATCGCCGAGCTCACGAGACCGTCACCTCACTGTCACTCTCATCACGTTGAGTCACTGTTCACTTCAAGTTTATGTATCTCACCTTTAGTTTCCTCCGCCTCTTATGATTCATAACTTGACTTGGTCTCACCTTTGTCGGCTCTAACCCTAGCATGACAAATTCTGTGTCTCTCCTTGAATAAACTGCTAATCAATTTGTTCTGTGATTCGTACGGACGCTGGATTGCTCCTAATCTGTTTGTACCTCGCTCGTGGTGTACAGGTCATTGTTAGCCTCGGGACATACCTGAGACCGTGGTATAAGATTCTGCGCCAGCCAGCATAGCCAGCAGGTACAGGCGCTTGCCCGAAGCGGGCGGTACCTTTCATACATCAGAGTTTCTGGCCTACAATCCGGTCCACGTAGCGCAGTTGTAACTGTGTTAGCGCGATTTGTAATGTAATTTTTGGGTCCAGGTTCAATCCTCACCGTGCGATTCTTTTGAAGAAACGCGTATATGAATAAATATCAGCTGTGCAGACAGACAATGATCAAATTTTCGATTTTATGTAAGATATGAATGCGTTTTGGACAATTCTTGTCGGTCCATATTCAGTCGGCTAGAGTCTTGCGGCTACGTTGTCAAAAGCCTACATCACCAAGCCCCCAGATCTAATTCTGAGACTCTGAGGGTTCTGAGCATTCCGAGCTCAACTGTGAAGAGGGCTGATGTTAGAATTACTGCAGACCATGTAGATAACTTAATATACCTGACCCACATGTAGCCTCTCCGCTGCCCTCCCTTCATTAACTCGGGCTTGACTCTGGGAAAAAGCTGTGGGTGTTGCCCCCCGGGGGCTTGAAGTTCATATATCGCCGGCTGAAGGGAGTTAGTGTATGCATTCGTTGTTTCGTCTTGGGTTAATCCTTGGTGAATTTACGATGCAGGTATCTCACGGTCACGGGTGGCCAAAATGCTGTGCGAAATCGACCAAAGTGACCAAAGGCTAGACCGAGTGACCGATTGTGATGATTGCCGAGGAATATCCGCACTGAACTGCTTACTAACTCAGGGATCACCACAACTCAATGAGTTGCGTCCCAGTCGCTACGCCAGACTGCGCCTCATTTCACTGCTCATATATTGAAGACCCTTAGACCCTTACACTCGTACGCAATCAAACACTGGCTGCCCTCGTACGCAGAGCAGTCTGCAAGTGCGACTGGTAGCGAGTCTAACGCTGACCGACCGAGCTTGGGGACTCCATTTATATCGATGCTTCATGCGGGCAAATGTGTCAGAAAACCACGGGTCTTAATTTATACGCCCTTTCTTTCCCAAGGCCGAAAATTTACGAACTCGGCCGTGCGATGGGTGCCCATTAATATGGAGGAATATGACTGCTCGCGGATTCGGTAGCTCGCGCTCCCTAATCGCTGCTTTATTTTACCAACTAACAATCGATATTTTTAGGAACTTTGGAATTATAGCACATATCGATCACGGAAAGAGTACACTTGCGGACCGCTTACTTGAGCTGACCGGGACGATTTCCAAGTCGAATGGGGTGAATAAACAGGTGTTGGACAAATTGAAGGTTGAGCGGGAGCGTGGGATTACTGGTATGTACATGTCGGTATGTTGACATGCGTTATGTCTAATCGTTTCTGCAGTCAAGGCCCAGACCGCAAGGTGTGGTTTACAATAAGCGTTCCCAGGGTGCCCTGCTCACACGCCCTTAGCATGCTGTACGGCTACGAAGGCAAAGAGTTCCTGCTCAACCTTATCGATACTCCGGTACGTTCGACCACTTGATCAATTGATTGGCTACTCACTCCTCTCCATAGGGTCGTAAGTGTTGCGTCTAGATCCCAATGTCCTCCGCTCTGACCTAACTTGCTAGACGTCGATTTCTCGTGGGAGGTGTCTCGTTCGATGGCAGCATGTCAGGGAGCACTTCTTCTTATTGATGCGACACGTACGTCCTCTCGTCAGCTGTCTAACTTCATCGCTCAACTTTTTGTAGAGGGCATACAGGCGCAGTCTATCTCCGTATATCACGTTGCCAAAGATCGTGGAGTACACATTATCCCTGTTCTCAACAAAGTAAAGATTTCGGCCTATATTCCCTCAACGGTGAAGTCTCACGTTTCCCAGATAGATCTACCAGCGGCGTCTCCAGAGCGAATTGCAGCCCAAATGCAACAGACATTCGGTATCCCCCCATCTGATATTGTTCATGTATCCGCCAAAACCGGCCAGGGCGTATCGGAGCTACTGAAGGCCATCGTGGAGCGCGTGCCACCTCCAGCGTCTGGAGAACAAGCCGTAAGTTGCTCCTCGGATACTGTCGCCCTTAAACTCACATTAGCCGAGTAGATTTCATCTAAATCTGAGAAAATGCGAGCCCTACTTTTTGACTCTCAATATGACAGGTATCGAGGTGTAATTAGTCTCGTCAGTCTTCAGTCCGGGCAAATTCGTAAAGGTAGGTTCAACATGCGGTATTGCGACGTTCTTCCTAACTTTGCACAGGTGATAAAATTGCATCGCACCATTCACGCAAAAAGTACGATGTAGTAGATGTCGGTATCATGCATCCGGAGGAGGAATCTACAGGTATCCTACAAGCCGGTACGACTTTTGCCAAATATGTAGCTCTATGCGCTAAGTTCGTATGGCAGGGCAGGTCGGCTATATCAGTGAGTGAGATTCTTGGGTTAATAACCACCTTGACTAAAATGTGCCACGCAGCATGCAACATGAAAGAATCTAGTGAAGGTACGTATCTTAGTCACTCGCTGTGAAGAAGTCGACCCTCACATCCTCTGTAGCGCACATTGGTGATACAATACACCACGCTGGGGTTGATGTGGAAGCACTTCCTGGGTTTCGGCCTGCGAAAGCAATGGTATGGCGTTCTATCTCGACTTTTACATTAATCGTTGA
>JANWGL010001065.1:27674-60156 GCA_025200755.1 Ceratobasidium sp. C01
AGCCAGATCTGATCGTATCTGTCGGTAGGTTGGTCATGCGCAATGGGCAAGAGAAGGAAGTATCCAATCCTGTAGAGTTCCCTGAACCCGGGGAGGTCGGGGGTGGTAGCGCGGCGAACGTTCGGGAGGTCCTGGAGCCAGTCGTCAATGCTACCATCATCGTTCCTGAAGGTGAGTGACCTGCACCCTCTTTCATGACTGTAGTTCAATCTAACCCGGCCTTGGCAGAGTACATCGGCGAAATGCTCGACCTCTGCTCTTCACACCGCGCAACCGAAATCACACATACATACCTCTCCTCGGCTTCCACATCCTCTTCATCCTCATTCACGCCTTCAACCCACGCATCTCGAATACTCATTCGGGCGCTCCTTCCTCTTTCAGAGATTGTGACTGACTTCCACGACCGGGTCAAACACCGCTCGTCTGGGTTCGCCTCGTTTGATTATGAGCCGGCTGGATACACGCACGCGGACGTTGTGAAAGTTGGGTTTGCATTGAATGGGAAACCGGTGGATGCGTTGGCGATTATTGTGTCTAAGGAGAAGTCGATGAGGGTTGGGAAAGCGTGGGTGAAGAAACTGAGTGAGTGCCAGCAGACTCCCTCTTCTCCTTCTCCGTTTTGACCATCTGGGCACGCGCTTGTGTGAATAGGAGAGGTTGTTCCACGCCAGTTATTCGATATTGCAATCCAAGCAATGGTAGGATCCAAAGTCATCGCACGAGAGACGCTCTCCGCACAACGAAAGGACGTCACAGCAGGGCTGTACGGCGGACACTACGAGCGAAAGGTACGTACCAGCCCGTCTACATTCCCTTGTCCGATACTCACTGGGTCTACCGATCACCGCTCGCACAGATGAAAGTCCTGTCGAAACAAAAAGAGGGAAAGAAGAAAATGAAGCGGATCGGAAACGTAGACCTCCCACAAGAGGCATTTTACGACGTGCTCAGCTCCAAGATCCAGTAGCGTACGTCCGGAACACGGAAACGTGCTCATCTCCTTTGTATTCTAGTCATGATGACGTCCAAGTATGAATAGAGGCCATCTATCTTTGAATTTACGTCCTGTGGATCTAACCTCGATACGTATACGCTCCCCGCCGGCATGCTCAGTTCCGAGGCGACGTCTCGCACGTATCGTCTTTTTGGGAGTTTGTATCGAGTCGATGGCTCTTGGTGACGATTTCGGATAGTCTCTTCGCGCCGCCTTGAGGTGAGAAAGCAGTTGGGACGATATTTATCCGCAACGCGCCACGGTGTCTCGGGTTTATGCTCCGTGTGGCAGTTGAGGTCCATGCATGTACCTAATATAGCGCGCACTGCGCCATGTGATGTAAGTTCATTGTAGTGTCTATTACATTTCAGTTTTCAGCCAAATCTTCATCTTCGTACATTTCTTTCACTAATCTGTGAACCACGTTCGTTAGCTTCGAGCTGCTGAACCACCGCGACGTGGTACTCACTTGTAAATATACGATGGCGGGTGGTCACCACTAGAAGTACACGAAGACGTCAGCATATACCCAGCCCGCCTCGGCGATAGCACTCACTAATTCGTCACGATCACGTCTAAAAACTCAGGCTTCACATAATCGTACTTTGGGTTCACGACCTCAACTCCATCCAGCAGCTCTCCCTCTTCGTACCCCAACACCCTCCCGGGGTCACCATAATCCGCTGCACCAGTTCCTTCGACGCTCCAACTCCAGAGTGGGGCGAACTTGAACTGTGCAGCGCAGACTACGACGCTCGTGGCGTGTGCGCGAGCTGCTGCGGCTGCTGCCAAGGCGCCGGCTTGGGCAACGAGGCCGCCGTCGGCGAGAACGGCATGGGCGCCGAGGATGAGTTTGGTGACGCGGGACATGAGGGCGAATATTGCGCTGTCAGGGACAAGGAAGGTGGAGATGCCGTGCTGGGAGAGGGAGTTGGCCATTTGGGCGCCTGTATATCTGTTGGGGTGAATTGTCAGTTGCAGCGAGTGAGGGGAGGGGGAAGGGACGACTGACGAGGGGGCGGTTTCGGCGACGATGACTGTGAATTTCTTCTCATGGGCAGCCGCTTTGAGGAAAGCTTCGACTGTTCGGGAGTATCCAATGGTAAGGACAATCTCGCTGGAATACACCTCAGTATGCAAACTAGGTAGGGAAGGGAGGGTACTCACTCTGCATGGATATGGTTCTTGGCGTTCTTCGCCACCCCCTCAAATACAGTCTCCAACTCGTCAACGATCTCCTGGATGGCAGATATAAGCGCAGGCTTGGTGGCGACACTCTTTCGCGTCACATCGTCCGCGCCGTGTTCTTGTTCCTTTGCAGGTCGAGTTGTCCCCTTTGGCCTACCAAGTAGGATAAAGTTGGCGATGGAAAGCGTCGAGCCATCAGGGGCGCTCATCGTCCCAACAGTATTTGTGCGAGCCATAGCAGGTACAGGGGGCCTTTGGTTGGCCTCGGCGCCGCCGGTATTGGCATGGTACTCTTCCCGGACTTGGTGGATAACTCGGCGCACCATGTTCCCCACGGCGATCTCTGAGAGGATATTAGATCAAGTGATGTACGTATAGGAGCAAGGGGGGCTTACCTTTAGGCTGGGCGGCGACTAGACGTGCGCCTACGCTCCTTAGCATGGATAACAGTTGTTCGATCGACGAGAATCGCGCAGTAGAGACTACTTGTCGCAAGAGGAGGACTGTTTCGACGGCGGTATCCTGAGCGCCGGTGATCTGCCTGGAATAAAGTCAGACTTAAGCAGTTCATGCTCAAGGGACATACCTACGCCTTAGCCTGGCCACCAACGACTCGACATTTCGTAGTGTTCCCTTGTCTTTGATCAGTTCTGCCATGGTCGCTAAGTCTAAATTCAGCCAAAATTCATTTACCCTCGAGTCACCGTTACCGTGACATCTGCCTCGGGTAACGCAACGGATCCGAAATGTTCCTTAGGTGCGGAAGCCGGGCCTTCAAAACCCAGCCGTCTCCGCGCTGGGACTGGATCACCACCCTACCCGTCTCTAGTCCCCTCCGCCGTTGCGATGTTCTCCAGACTGGTTTCTGCGGCCCCTACGGTCGCTGGCCGTCGTTCATACTCGTTTTTCTTCTCTTCCAAGCCGCCAGGTGGTCTCAAGCCTGCTCAGACCAATGTCGCCAAACGCACAGCATCGTCTCCATCTACACCTCCCTCTCCAGGCCCCTCTCCATCTGCATCGGCGTCCTCATCTGGCTCGTCTTCTGCAACTTCAACAGCCTCTACGTCGTCAACTCCAGCGACCCAGGCCGCACCCACACCCCCACCGGAACTCAAGGCGCTTCCCGCACCACCAGCACCAACGCCTATCCCAGCACTCCACCCCGCACCCGTTCTCGCCACGCTTCACCTCCACTCTTTCTTCTCCCTCGACCGACCAATGCTTCTCCTCTCGCAGCCGACATCTCGGCTGTTTAACGCCGGCCCGCCTCCCCGTGCGCCAAATGAGGACGCAGGCGAGACTGACGCGGACGCTGATGCAGCACGACAGCTGTCGCATACCCTTGTCATGACGAGGGTGCAGGGCGCGGCGAAGTGGGCGGAGGCGATGCAGCGGTTGGGCATCGCAGCTGATGCGGCGGACGTAAAGGAGGAAGCGAGAGTGCAGGAAGATCTGGAAGTGTTAATGGATAGTGTGAAGCGTAAGAGGAGAAAAAAGATCACGAAACATAAGTGCGTATGCCTCTTTTGCTCTAGTGGGATGTATTCTGATTACGTCTTGGTTTCATTTGTGCAGGTACAAGAAGAGGAGAAAGGTACGTGTATTCTAGGCGTGTGTATGCTTGACGCTGACGATGTCTACAGTTGCAACGCTCTGAACGAAGGAGACTGGGGAAGTAATTAAGACTACATTTTTGATAATGTTAGAATATTTGCCGATTCGTTCCATGTCCATTCCTCTCCCATGCATGCGGGTTGAACCCAATCCAATCAATTCCCGACACACCTCACTCAATGCTCCAAACCGGCCACGTCTCATAAGCATTAAGCACCAGGGCCGACCCTCTATACTTCACCCCTATGCACTCTAAAATCCAGTCTGGCCCGCGTTCTAAAATTCAGCCCACCGCACTGGGCGCACCCGTCGCGCGACCTCGATCCTCACGGTTCCCACACCGTCTACGCGCGGGCTAGGGGTCCTAGCCTGGGAAAGTGGCACTTAGATAGGCGTGCATAGTGCTCGACGCAGGATACATGCTCGATCGCGCGCGTGTCTTCCTGTCACGTTTGACTTGCTCGGGGTGTGTGATGTCTGGTGCGGAGGTGGGGGAGAAAGGATTGGTCCAGAGTCTGGATACGCGAGTGGGGGTGACAGTTTGGGGGACGAACGGAGTGTGCGTGGTATGCGCGATGTGCTGGGCCTTGCTGATCTAGGGTGAGATGCTTGATAGACGTGTACAAATACAACCCGACGTTTGATAGACATTTTTGTTGAATTCCATTTCATTTTATTTGGTAAAATTGTAATTTAACGCCTCGGCTGCCCGAAGATCACCCCACATTTGTTCCGCCGGGCTACGGTTGTTTGGTCGCCATGACGCACAGCCTGCGCACGACCACCACCACGACAGCTCACAGTCTGTTCTAACCACCACACCAACATCTGTCCCTGCAGTCCTCCAAGACAGCCCGCGTCCCATCCGAGTTCGTACCGCTCTCTGACCCAATCGTACGACCACTAGTGCTGACCGCTGGTTTGCTCTGGCAGACTCTAGCCCTGTCTTGCAGTGCTGAACTTTCCCTCTCAGGATCGAAACCTTGACCAGCTGAGCCTGGATAGCTAGACGGACTGGACCCACAGACGACTCTCTACCTGACGACCACACCGCACCAGCTGAATCTACCTAGTTGACCACACTATAGGGGCTCGACCTCCCTTGAGATTCTTCCCTATCCTACCCGACTTAGCATAACCTAATCCATCCCTACTGCACAACAACACATCGTACCCACGCCACGCCCGAGGAATGACAAACGCCAAAGCGCACCCGACGTCTGTGCTGGACATACACACACCGACTGCGTCATTTAGTATCGCTCATTCGTGTGAGTCGAAGGTGTTACTTTATATGGGCGTGAGCGTGAATGTGCTGACTTTGGGGGTCCTGTTCTGTTCTATCCTGTCTTGCGCTCCCCCGACGTGTTGCGGTTGTGCTTGTTCGCACCGTTGGACGCCACCCGATGTGCTTCGACTTCCTAATGGCACCACTACCCACGTCGCCACCTCGAACGATATTGCGCAGTGCAAGAAGACAGCTTACAACTGCTATTCGACCGGCTAAGCGCCAAGGCGAAATTACATGTCGGACCTGGGATGGTCAAGTACGGATGGCTAGACGGGCCGGTCTTTAATCTGGATGATGGTGAGTAGCTGGTGTGGCGCTCCTGGGACAATGGGCTCGGAGAGCTGGGGTTGGTATTGTGCCCGAGGCTGGAATGATTAGAACTGAATTTGTGCGTTTGTAGATGCAGACTATGCTATTTTGTTATGGAAAGCCTCGTCTGGGAGCGATGAGTCTGAAACTCTGCATGTTCCCACTTTGCATTTGGATAATCCTGATACGCCGTCTCCTTCTCCTGGGGCGTACCGAAATCCCTCGTTCTACGCCTATCGCCACGTTGATTCCTCAGTGGAGAGTGCCATTGGAGGGAAAGGGAAGAGCAAAGGAAAGGGGAGCAAGAAAGCCAAGAGCGTGCGCAGTCAGCTCAGTAATTCAAGCGACGGGCTAGCACAACACAAGCGCCAGTTTTTGAATTTTCATGCAGAGAATGGCGTTAGGACTATACACGGGAAAATCGGCCCAGTGGACAATGGTGCGTGCGCGATCGCCCCTGCTTGCTCGTCCATTATTCTAATTTGTATAATTCCAATTTGCATACAGTCCGGATGTTGCTGAAGAAAGGCTATCGCCACGTATACGTTTCGCGTGCGTTTGCGAAACGACATGGATTTATCCCGCGGGACGCGATGCCCGGGTTGTACGGGTTCAATGGCTTGGTGCATATTGGTCGGTGGCCGATTACGGTCGGACGCACAACGACAGAGCACGATGTGTATTTGAGCGAGGAGACACATTTCGATGTTGTTCTCGGACGAGCATTTATGGAGCGAAGGGCGGTTGCAACTGACTTGGTCGACTTGACCAAGGTCGTGTGCGGGGACACGGGTGAAGTGGTCGATTGTGAAGTCGTGGTCATTCGCGATGGGACGGGAGACATTGTCACCGTCACCTGAAACCTCCGATCTGAATAGTACCTGTATCGCTATATCCTGTTGTTTATGCTTTGGTCTTTTTGGACATTATAAATTCGTGAATAATGGAATTTTTGGATGGTCATTGGCTGCGACATATGAACGATGAGTCTCAGACGATCATCCATTGATCTGCTGGCCCAATCGGATGACTAATCCCCTAGGGCCGATTTGGGTGACTCCAACTTTTATTATTCTACCTCGATATAAATCTCGGCCGCAGGATCAGGCCAGCTCATATTTCCCCCCACCTCACACACAATGACTGAACTGCTCAAGCGTACGTTTGCCGACAAAAAGGCTCAGGTGTGTGCTGTTTTATTCTTTGATTTGAGCTAGACGTTGACGATGAGCTGGCTGTAGGGGAGTGCAGCGTTTGTGACGTTTGTCACTGCCGGATTCCCGACGAAGGAGTCGACTGTTGATATCTTGCTTGCGATGGAGGCGGGCGGGGCGGACGTTATTGAGCTCGGGATGCCGTTTAGCGACCCCATTGCGGACGGGCCAGCGATCCAGGATTCGAATACAGTTAGTACGTTGTAGATGATGGGCTATTGTCGCTGATTTGAGTTGGCTCGTTGTAGATTGCGCTGAACAATGGTGTTGGCTACGAAGACTGCTTGCAGTACGTGCGTGATGCTCGTGCTAGAGGTCTCAAAGCTCCTGTCCTCCTTATGGGTGAGTCATAAATGTTGCCATCTCGCTGAGTGTGATCTAAATGCTCGCTGTATGCGCGTCTGCAGGATACTACAACCCTATTATTGCGTATGGTGAGGAGAAGGCTGTCAAGCAGGCGCACGACGCTGGCGCGAATGGCTTCATCATGGTTGATCTCCCGCCCGAGGAGGCCATTAAGTTCCGCGAGATTTGCACTAAGGAAGAGTGAGTGATCTTGCCGGCGTGTACTGAAGGAATTATTGATCCTGTTTGTGAAGCATATCTTATGTTCCTCTGATTGCACCTTCGACGTCTCTGGCTCGCGTCAAGTTCCTCGCATCTATAGCCGATACTTTCATTTACATTGTTTCTAAGGTGTGTCGGAATAATTCGTTACACTTCTATAACCTCTTACGATTTGGTGTAGATGGGTACTACTGGATCTTCTGCAACTGTTGCGATCAACTCCTCCCTCCCCGCCATCATCGCTCGCGTCCGCCAACACACCCCAGTGCCGCTTGCGGTCGGCTTCGGTGTCGCCACCCGAGAACATTTCGAAACCGTTTCAAACGCAGGCGCAGACGGTGTTGTCGTCGGCAGTCGCCTCGTCTCCGTCATCCGTGATGCTGGTGCCGACGCTCCTAAAGCTGTCCAAGCTTACTGCGCTGAACTCACCGCACAGGGACAGCCGCAGCCCCCCCGTCAAGTTCAGAAGTCAGCTGACTTGGTATCCCCTCCGTTGCCTGTACCCGAGGCAAACCCGCTCGGAAAGACTGAGTTGAAGGTGACCGAGCCAGGTGTCCTACCTGCGCGGTTTGGTGCGTTCGGAGGACAATACGTCCCTGAGGCGTTAGTGGACTGTTTGGTCGAGCTGGAGCAGGCGCACAAGGACGCGCTCGCGGATCCTTCGTTCTGGACTGAATTCGAGGGGTTCTATGGATATATGAACCGACCGTCAGGGTTGTATTTGGCGGAGAGGTTGACGGAGGCTACTGGTGGTGCCAGGATTTGGTTCAAGCGGGAGGATTTGTGAGTTTAAGCATCTAGCAGGGTGAGTTGTTGAACTTACTCGCGCATATAGGAATCATACTGGGTCGCATAAGATCAACAACGCGATCGGTCAGGTATGTATTTATGTTATAGCTTACCTGACTATACTTATGTGCCTTACAGATTCTCCTTGCTCGGCGCATTGGAAAGACTCGTATTATTGCTGAGACGGGTGCGGGTCAGCATGGTGTCGCTACTGCCACCGTTTGCGCACGCTTTGGCATGGAGTGCATTGTCTACATGGGTGCTGAAGACGTTCGCCGTCAAGCCCTCAACGTCTTCCGTATGCGTATGCTCGGAGCCCAGGTATGTAGCTTAGTATAGCCTGCAATGTATCGTTCTAACGACTTTCGCTAGGTCATCCCCGTTCACTCAGGTTCCAAGACCCTCAAAGATGCTATCAACGAGGCCATGCGCGATTGGGTTACCAACCTCGCTACCACGCACTACCTTGTAGGCTCTGCCATCGGTCCTCACCCTTTCCCCACCATTGTTCGCGACTACCAACGCATCATCGGCCGGGAAATCAAATCCCAAATGGCCGAAGCCTGCGGTAAACTCCCAGATGTCGTCGTCGCCTGCGTCGGAGGCGGGTCCAACGCCATTGGCACGTTCTTCGATTTTATTCAAGAACCTGGTGTACGATTGGTTGGCGTTGAAGCAGGCGGAGAGGGTGTAGATACCAAGTTCCATAGTGCGACGCTTGCGTTGGGTTCTCCGGGAGTGTTACATGGTGTGCGGACCTACTTGCTGCAGTCGGAGAGCGGACAGATTATCGAGACGCATTCGATCAGTGCCGGGCTCGATTATCCTGGCGTTGGGCCGGAGCATGCTTGGTTGAAGGATTCAGGGAGGGCGGAGTACATCGTTGCGACGGATGAGGAGGCGCTTAGGGGCTTCAGGATGTGCACGCAGCTGGAGGGAATTATTCCTGGTAAGCTTGTCCGTCGTTCGAGGTAGGAATGAGGGTGCTAACGATTGTTGGTGTTTTAGCGCTTGAGTCGTCGCATGCTGTTTGGGGCGCGGTCCAGATCGCTAAGACTCTGCCCAAAGACCACGACGTAGTTATGGTAAGCCACAGTTTACGTCTGTTCTTTTTGATTCTACTTACACTGTATGTAGTGCCTGTCCGGCCGAGGAGACAAGGACGTCGAGCAGATTTCAGAACTCTTGCCTGGCAAGTGGGCCGACAAGCTCGACTGGCACATCCAGTAAACGCATCTTCTCGACCTTTGGGATACTTTGAATAGAGACCTATACATTTGTACCTAAGAAAATTACAACTTCGTTGATACTGAACCCAAATGAAAGCTAATCAATCACAAATTGGAAATATCTTTTGAGGATGCATGCGCTCTGCTGGGATCAACCACCATGTCCTCACACATCCCCATCCCGGCACCTATCAAACACTTCTTCTCCCTCTTTCCTATTTACCGATACCCCGCTAACCTACCCCCTCCAACACCGCTCACGAGCACCCGGGGCGTAACGCTCCTCATTGCGCCTCCTCCGCAGGCGCACCTATCCTCGGTGGATTCATCCAGGCTCCATCCGGGGGCGTCGCATTTATCGGCGGATGTGGAGAGTCTGAGGTGGCAAGCTTATCTTGCGCTGAAGAGCGCGAGGAGTGTGAATGTGTCGTGGGCTGCAGGAGTGGAGGGAGGCGTGCCGAAGCTCGTACTCCCGTCTGGGTCTAAGCGACCACTCGGAGTAGATGTGGATAGCCTGAATGAGAGCTTGGAGACCGAAGGACTAGGTGGCGATATGGATGAGAAGCGAGAGGGGGAGGAAGCGAGGGCGGGTGTCGAGTCGGTATCGGAATACGAGGTGCTGGATCCTCATAGGATCCCCATGTGGGTGGATACAGTGCAAGGACTGAGTGTAGACGTGCTTGAGGGGTTTGTGGATGCTGAGGCGAGAGACGAGAGTCGGGCGTGGACTGTGCTTTTGGAGGGCGTTGTGCGTTCTGTGCTGGTGCGTTTAATCAATACATTACTGAAGGAGTACAACTGATTTAGGACCCACGATCCCCCCTCTCGTTATAATAGCTCCTTGCGGCACCAACTCAGTCGCTCTTCGAGTCTATCCTCAAGCCACAGACTTCTTCGATTTCCTTACAGACGACGCTTAGTCCTCCTCCGGTACCACTTACAGGTCTCAGCACGCCTCTCCCCCTTCCACGAACGCCTGTGCGTGCCTCGACTTCGGGATTGAGGCTAGAGTTCCGCGAAGCAATGCGTGCGCTGGCGGGCAGATTGGGAAGTGATACATGGTTCCTTGGGTCGAGGTGGGTTACACATATCCTCCAACCATTATCTACGAGTATCCTGCCGCTTTGTTCGCATGAACTGAGACTAATAAATTACCTGGTTTATATTGCTGGACACAGCGAGCCGACTGGACTCGATGCACTCTTCTTTGCTAGTGTACATTGCTTGCTCCAAGCTAGCGACGAGGTGCGACGAGAGGTCACGCAACATTCGAACCTGGTTGCGTGGCATAGGAGGGTAAAGCTGCTGGTCGAAGACGGGTTGGAACCGTTGGAGTAAATAGAATTTCAACTTCTGGATCTCTGAACCGAATAAAAGGTCGATTTTGACCCAACTGGACCTGACAAGCCTGAAAAGAAACAAATCGCGTTTACTGCTGATCCCACTAAACGTAACCCAGCCAACGATTTTGTTTATTCGACACAAATCCCAGAGATACAATGTGGTGAGACGCGAACAGATGTCCCCAAATATACAAAACCAAGGGCTACGTACCAAAGGCTCGAGAGAAAGATAGAAAGCAGCACGGAATAGAGAATAGAAAAGCTACCTAATAGAGATGGCGACGTGGGGACGCGGGACGTTACTTGGGAACGTTATCCCGAGCTTGCTGCCTAATCCTGCGGCTATATAAATATATCAAAGTTAGCGAGTCGGTATGGTAAGTGGCTAGGGTGTACTGACTCATACGCAGTACGGTCGTTCCTACAACAGAACGTCGGTAAGTAGCTGAAGGAGATACTTCGAAGAGATTCTTACTTAAACATCGTGTACGCCTCGCTTTGGGCAGGATCAGAGATATTGGGATCGTTCAAGAGATCTTGAATGCCTAGCAAAATCTAGCACGAGGCACAAGATAGTCAAAACCCCAGCGCGCCACACGTGTCACAGATTGACTTACTTGTTTAATCGTAATCGCGGGTTTCCAGCTCTTCTCTTCGTCGAGAATGGAGAGGCATACCGTGCCAGATGGATAGACGTTAGGGTGGAACAGTGGTGGCGTGAACTTGCCTGGAGATAAAAGTGAGAACAAGCGGTACTCGGAAGAGGGCAAATACTTACATTTAGGAGGCTTGGCTGGATAGTCTGTAATCCAAAAAATGTTATATCAGTTTCTTTCAAGTGTGGTGGATAAGGAACTGCCCAACCTTCAGGGAAAGCCATCGTGAGCTTGAACAGACCGCCCTCCCAGTTGGTCTGAGTAAAATCAGTCCATAATTTCATTTTATCCATAAAATATCATACTCACGCTAGGTTTTCCGGGGATGCCGACCTCCCATTCGAGCAGGTTCAGAGAACCATCGGGCGCCTTTGTGGGCTTCGCGAAAAATCCCTATAACAAGCAGGTCAGTATAGTAATATAAATATAATATAATATACGCACGTATGGATGGTCTTTTCGCCATTGCTTGCGCTCCTCAGCCAATCGTGTTCTGCAAATGCCAGCCATGTCGTTGTAGAGTTAAGGATGGGTGCGGTTTGTGTGTGTTTGGGCACACGTGACTTATAGGACTTGTGGAGACGCGCGTCCTAATCGCCCCTTGCTATCCCTCTGCTCTCGCCATGAACTCAATTGTTTCCCGCTACGCTAGTTCAAGCGCCATTACACTGAGGGATGTCGACGTTGAAGACGTAGAGGACGTCGGCGACGCGATGTGGGGTTCTGCAGGTGGATTCGCAGTTGGCGCGGCAGGCGTCCCATCCTTTGCCATTCCACGCGTCCCAGATGTGAGCCACCCGGTTATTTCGTTTATCAATTCCATACTAAACATTATTTCAAGCCAACTGCATTCTTGCGGCTGCATACCGATGATCACGCAGACCCCAACTGCCGAATCAAGATCCAGCATGGGACAACTACTCTCGCCTTCCGCTTTCAGGGGGGTATTATCGTGTCCGTAGACTCTCGAGCTACAGCTGGGTCTTACATCGGTAAGTTTCTAATCACCGAGTTGAGTTGGCTGGTACTCATACATGTATGACAGCATCTGGAACTGTAAAGAAAGTTATCGAGATTAATAAGTTCCTGCTGGGCACGATGGCTGGTGGTGCTGGTGGGTTGCTTGTCACCTGTCAATCCTCCGTGTCACTCTAACTCGATCTGTTTTCTAGCCGACTGTCAATACTGGGAAACTTACCTTGGTATCCAATGTCGCCTGCACGAGTTGCGCAATCGGGAGCGAATCTCTGTTGCGGCTGCGAGTAAATATCTCAGCAACCTCGTATACAACTACAAGGGTATGGGACTCAGCATGGTTGGTCTCGCCCCAGCTCCTACCTCGCCTTCGTACTTATCACTCGTATGTTCTAGGGTACGATGATTGCAGGTTGGGATAAAACCGTAAGTCCCTATCCTTCCTTGACGAACTAGCGCCCTCAATCATGTATCCCCACCCTCAGGGCCCCGCACTCTTTTACGTTGACTCGGACGGCTCGCGCCTCAAAGGAGATTTGTTCTCTGTTGGATCTGGAAGCACATTTGCATACGGTGTCCTCGACCAGGGTTATCGTTGGGACCTTACGGACGAGGAAGCTCAAGAACTCGGACGTCGCAGTATCTATGCCGCCGGGCATCGAGATGCGTTCTCAGGAAACACGTGTAATCTTTATCATGTGAAGGAAGATGGATGGACGTTCATTGGTACGCATTCAACCTTGCCCCCGGACTCGCTCAGGAAGAGTCATGAGCCACTAGCCTATCCTTTTGAGAGCGTATATGCATGCTTGTTATATCGTACTCACGACGCGTTTTGTGAACGTAGGGAACTACGATATTACCAAGATGCATTACGACGGGCCAGGAGAGGTGGCAGGCGCGCCAGGGGGTGGATACGGGTACGACACACGGACCGAGGTCGCACCTGCTGCGTGAGGCTCACGGAAGGTTGTATTATCAATGAATCCTATTCAACTTTTTGTATATTCTTCGGCCCCCTCTGCTACCCAAGTTCAGTTTTAAGATTCGATCGCCCGATGTCTCGATATCGACTGGTTCTAGCGATCTCTCCCACCCCTATCACTCCCCCACTTTTTCATGTGCTATCTAATCGCTAATCCCTCGATTCAGGGCTACCTATGCCGTTCCTCTTGACTCCTGGGGCAGGCTGGCCGAGCACGCTCGCGCGTTCGGTCGCGACCTGGATCGCCCGCGCGATGGTTGAACGCACGCGTCCATCTTCGAGCGTGAGCAAACCGGCGATTGTGCAACCTCCGGGGGCTAACGTGCGTAAGAAAATATGTCAGAAACAGTCAAAGGGGTAGATAAGATTTCGCGTACTGGTAACAGCGTCTTTGACTTGTGCGGGGTGTTGACCTGATTGAAGCACCATACGCGCGGTACCCTGGAGCGCTGTTTACGCAAGCCAGACGTGTCAATTATTCTGTGCGCATATACGAACTGGAAAAAGACGAAAAATAGACGTTACTCACTCTGCGCTGCAAGCTCCAATGCCTCCGTCCTAGGCAACCCCATCATCACGCCTCCATCCGCCATTGCCTCTAACACAATACACGCAAACGCCGGCCCACTCCCGCTCAACGCCGTACACGCATCGAAATGCTTCTCGTCCAAGAATCGACACCTTCCTATGCTCGAGAAAATTGCTAATATAATCGCACGATCGAGCTCAGGCTGGAGGTCGCGTGTGGGGGAAGACGAGGTGGGGATGGCGGAGACGACGGTCATGCCTTCGCGGATGCGGCAGGGGGTATTAGGCATAGCGCGGACGACACGAGAGGAAGGAGGGGCAAGGGCGGTGAGTTGAGAGATCGTGACACCTGCAAGGATGCTGATGAGGAGTTTAGATTCGAGTGCATCGGCCATGCCGGGAGCGCTGAGAATCGAGGCGGCCATTTGGGGCTTGCAGCTGGGCGGGGTTTGGTTAGTGCTGTGCGCCACATTTGCATAGAATTGCGAAGACTCACCAAAGGAGGATAACATCCGACTCTTGAACGGCTCTCACATTTTCTCCCCATAGAATCTCCACAGTTTCCGCCGCGAGTAAACCCACAGTTGACTTAAACGTCGCCCTCAGTCTCTTCGCAGTCTCCGCCCGATTCACACACGCCAAGAACCTCGTCGGAATCGATGCGTCTGGGAGGTCGTCTACGTTTACGTTGGGCGTCATTGTACCAGGCGCGTCTGGCGTCGTGTTGCCCCCATTGGTGGATCCTCCTGGAAGTTGGGCTGCGGCGAGGGTGGGTGTGCTGGGACCTGCATTTTGGGGGACGCGGTTTTCGAGCGAGGCGATTACCCCGGAGAGGATGGCGACACCCATAGTGCCGCATCCTAAGAGTAAGTTAGACTCAGAAGTTACCAAGAGAGGGAGCTGGCGCACCAAGAACGCATAGAGTGTAGCCCATTTTGAGTTTTTGAGGTGTATGCTATGTTACCCGATCTACTAAAAATTGGTTCAGGTTAGTAGCAGTCTGGCTTATAGTAATAGATTGCGCATTTACTGATTTGACTGGTTGTCGTTGTCGTTCGCTGGGGAAGCTCCAAGTTTGTGTTTGTATATTTTGTGACTCGGCCGACACCCAAATTGTTCACGTGCTGAGCTCCCACCATCCTTTACAAGTCTGAAGTCTCGTGTTACCTGGTACGAGTACTCAACGAGTACTTTATCTTAGGGCGGGGGAAGCTGGGTAAACAGATAAATAAAGAAACTTAAAGCACATGAACATACAATCAGTACATTACATCGCAGGCAAAGCAGAAGTGTTTTGGTCAATATGAACAGTCTTCTCTAGCAAGTGTATGCGGACACCCCCTCCTCACATGGTAGAGTCAAGCGTGCGGTCTGTGCCTCGTACGCGTCACTCGCCGTCCCACCCCTATCCCCTCCCCAAATCCCTCCTCACACCTCAACCTCTTTAGAACATCGAATCGTATTTCTTCAAACACGAGTACCTAGTGACGCCAAATTCAGTTAGCCCCCGAACCAACGAGGCTGCCAAGCCCAAAAACTCAACTCACCATTCATAATCGAAATTCTGCTTGGCATCACACCAGCACTTTCCTCTCGCATGCGCTTCTCCCTGAGGGCAATGCATGAATGGCTCGTGCTTATACCCGATGTCGTTGAAGAAATGAATCTGATCCTTGCGTGCGAATAGCGCAGCCCCAATAGAGTGCACAGGCGCGTCACCCCAGCGTTCGTAGTAGAAACCACCTTTGGAGTCGAGGTGCTCGAAGTACTTGGTGTAAGCTTCAGAGCGCCAGAAGCGGAGGTCACCGATTTCGAAGTTGGACCAGACTGTGTGAGAGGTTAGTGATGTGAATTTATTGAAAAACTTGGAAATGGTGGGACGTACAGTGGCAGTTGTTATAAGTTTCGCCGCCATTGTCGGAAAGGAACTTCATTCCGTTATCCTTGGGCAAATATTGCGGGTTCGCCTTGATGAACTCTGACACGGGACAAATGAATGTTGGCAATTGAATGCAGGGAGGGGTCAATGCAATTTACCTTTGGTGGCATCCCAGAGGGTAGGAATGGTGGCAGGGTACTCGTAGAGTGAGACAGTAAAGCCGTAAACCTTGTTGCCGTCTTGCATGACCAGGAATGGATCGTAATCGAGATCACAGAAGAACTTAACGTTGGGCCTAGAGGTATAAGCGGATAAGTATTACATTCGGTTGGGGGTGTGCGACAAATGCTTACTCAATGCGCCAGTAGTAATCGTATTTCTGGAGGAGCTCGTGCTTGAAGAAGAACTGTAGCCGGGTAGGATATTAGCATGAAGTGACAACGCGGATCAGACTACGAATTTACGCACCCCACTGTTGAAGCGGCACATGTTCCTGTAGGGTACGCTATGGCCGTAGATAACCTTCTCCTCAATCATCTTGAGGCGAGCCTTGGTTGCCTTCTCCTCGTCAATCCAATCGGGTTGGTACCAGTGGTCATGCGGAATTTGGCCGTAGAAAGTCTCGGATCCAACAACCTCTGTAGTCCATCTGAATAGACACGCGTTGAATGCCCGTTGCTAACCACTCGCATCAAAGCTTGACTCACTTCTTGAATTCCTCCGAGAACGGCTCCTCGTTCAAGAACACATACGGGTACTTGTACTTCTTGTTGAATCGGTCTTCCATCTGCTTGATACTCTCCAGAATACCCGAAAGATCGCTGTTGCGAGCGAGAACAACGAAGGCAGCATTCGCGCGTCGCGTCGTCTCAGCTGGTGAGGGTGGAATCGTCTCTTTGTATGGGGGGCCGGAGGATGTCCAAGACTTGAGCTTGTTTATAGAAGTGGCATTTCGGTAGTCATCGTGCGTGACGCTGAGCAAAGAATGTAATGCTATCTGAAGACGAGTTATGTGTTTAAATGGAGGTTGTCAAGCAAGCATGATAAGACATACCACTATGCCAAAGGCCAGCAAGACGTATCGCATAGGTGTCATCATCTTGGCGACTGGTCTCTGTTCGTCGCAAGAACTAGTCTATGCAAACAACTGTGGAGTTCCGAAAAATGATAAGCGGCTGCATGGATACGTCGATATGATCAATAAGTATACCCACCAGATGTTCGCCGCCGTCGTTGTGGTCGTCGCAGCTAAGTGTGCTGGTCTATGTCGCGCTGGCAAAATACACAACTGGAGGCTAAACTGGGGAATCGTTGGAAGGCCTTGATGTTTTATGAGGCCTGATTGTCGTTGGCGCCAAGTGACTGCGGCTGCGGGTTATTATCTAATTTGCATAAACTACACTGCCACTACTTTATCCCTGCTTGGTCATTCGCATGACACCCATTCGTGGCGCTAATGCCGCGAGGTCGTGCGGGTCATCACCACTCGCCACCACCGGTCTAGCAGTTACTGGTTCGTAGAACTCAGCATGGGAAAGCGCAAGAGCTCTAAGAAGCCGGCCTCGGCCTCTAGGATCAAGCCAACGCTTGGTGAGTGGACAAGCAAGAACTATTGAACTTATACTGACTCTGCTGGCGCTGAAGATACTACCTTCAATTGCTTGTTTTGCCATCATGAGAAGAGGTAAACTCCTATTGCATTCTTGGAGATACGGTGCTGAGCTCGTTCCTTATTATTACAGTGTAACTTGCAAAATCGACAAGAGGGAGGGGCTTGGGTATCTCACCTGCAAAATCTGCGCACAGACGTTCCAGACTAAAATTCATCGTGAGTCATATCCCGTTTAGTATCATTCCAGCGGCTAATCCAAACACATTGCCATAGATTTATCTGAGCCAATAGACGTGTATTCGAGCTGGATTGATGCGTGTGACGAGGCCCAGGCGAGCACACGCCCCACTGCAGCTCGGAGACTTCCGGCAATCGACAGCGACGAAGACTAGATCGTTTGTTGTCCTTGCATCTTTGCGGATCTTTTCTCATCGTTCTGACTTAGCTCTGCTGTGTCTCTCGTGTCGATCTTCATGCTGCTTTTAGACCTTGCAATTGACTGTTTTGTTAACGCCACACGGAGAATATTATTTTTGGGTTGTATTCGGTGCTGAAAGGTATGGAACACGGGAGGTATAATCGTTACGCTTGTCGCGCTGCCGCCTTCGCGCGCTGCTTTCGTCCCTCTTTAACCATGACCATCCCAACGAACGACCCAATGGCTGCCAGTCCAACACATAGTATGAATGCTGGCAGTCGTACAGCCCACTCTCGGGCAGGGAATAAGCTCTGTAGTGGGTGATCTGCGGGGAAGAAAGGCTAGAAGTACAGGTTAACATAGGCTTTGGACAGATATAGATAAATTGGCGCACCAGCATGATCGCCCAAGTTGTGTAGTATACAAACACGAACGCTGCAACGAGCAGCATAATGGCTCCCAGCGCCTTATCGGGTGCTCCCTATAGTTTTACATTGAGCTTGTAGTGTATATAAGCTCGGTCGAACTCGCTCACCATAGCTAGTAAATAATTGGTAGGATTGTTGTCGGGGGTGAGAAATATACAGGCAGAACGCGACGTGGAGATGAATATCAAACGTTAATAAGCGCCGGGCTGCTACTGCCCAAAGGAGACCCAACCCCCACATCGTGGAAATTGACTTAAAGTCCATTGGACATTTGCACAAAATTCTACGCATCAACCGGTACCAGATCGAGATTCTGCGCTAGGCCCTTGCTACTGGTAACAGCTCTGGGGGAATCCGACGAATGGATGCCCCTCCCTTTGCGACGTTAGGTCATGTCCGTATTCTACTTCTGCCAGTGGGTCCTATCCGAAAGTCGACATTCGACAAATGGACAGCTCTCATTCGATCGTTTGAGCACATAAGACTAGACGATATTCCTCCGGACCCGAGGGAGGATCGGGGTGAGTTTAGGGTATTAGCCCCAGCTGTTGTTTACTACTGATCATTTGAATGATCATCCAGCGCGTTTTATGCCATCCACGCTATCGACGGGATACATACATCTATCTTACCCATCTCACCCTCCACCAGAATACTACAACTCCCTCTCATTATTCAGACCCTCCACTTTCCCCCTCGCTGTGATCGGAATCGCAGACTGCTCGTACCAACCTCCCACCAAAGGCACTGAATCATCTCAAGCCCAAGGTCCTCCTTCCTTAGCCAGTATTCTTGCAGAGTTCAACGCGCGTCTTTCAGAAATCTTCCCCGCGCGTGCAGCTTTCCCTCTTGCAACGCGCTGCTTCGCATTCGAGGATTCTCTCCCTGGTCAAGGAGACGGGGCTTCTGGAGATGGTGGACAGGTGAACATCAATGTGGGGGATACTCTCCCGGGTCTCGTCGTGATTCCTAGCGAGATTGGACATAGCAAGCGATTTTATCTTGGAACGCTTCTTGCAGAGTTGTGTGGAGCAGTGCTGGGAGAATTTGGAAGTCTGGTAGGTGCGCCTCTCGCCTGAACGGATCGAGATATCCGTATTAATTTGGCGTCGTGATTGTAGGCCGCGTTTCTCGAGACGCCTGCCGGCCTTGAGGCGCTCTCTACTGGCCTGTTCCCTACGCTGGGGATTGCAGAAGACCCATTGGCACCAGCACCGGGTCTTACTTTTGGCAGGAACGGCGTCGTTTCCGCAAACCCACTTTCTCGGACTCATAGCGATCCCGCACATCAATATAGCGCGAATTCCCCCAGACCAGGATCAAGTTTAGCCCCCCGTCCGACTCCAAAACGTCAATCAACGATAAATGTCACTGGAAACAGTAGCAAAAAGAAAGGGGGGATATCCCCGCCTACTGGGCGATTTGGGAAAATGATAGGAGATTTCTACTTGCTCAGTGGGAAGTTGACAGATGCAATGGCGTGGTATGTGTGTTCGTTGGATAGTCGGGGTTGACTTGATTAAAGGTGTTGGTTGGAAGGTACGCTGAGGCCATTACGATGTTTAAGGCGCCTGCGGATTATGCGTGGCATGCTGCTACCCTTGAGGGATATGCTGTAGCTTTGGTGCTCGAGGCATGGGCGCAGGGCGATGGATTGGTGAGCGTGAATTTCGGGAGCCACCTGCATTAATATTCTAACCCCTGCGACTGTCACCTATAGAATACATCTATCTCTGTTACGACCGGCCGAGAACCATGGGCTGACATCCTCGACCGTCTCACCCAAGCAGTAACCCTCTACTGGAAATCTAACCCCACAACACCCCTTTCAGACACCGCACCCGTGACAGCAGATTCAGAACACTCCCTTCTTGCTCTACTCTACACCGACGCCGCCCTCCGAACAGGTATGCTGCTCTTCGCCATCTGGAGCGCAAAAGGCTGGGGCCCGGTTGCATTTGGTACACTTGTCCGAGGCGGTATCCCACCTATCTTCGCAAACCTCGCGGACCCCAATGCCGACGCTAACCCAGATCCGGTCGCCCGCCTACGGCATCTCTCAGACAGACCAACTCCGCCTATTTTCCCTCTCCTCCGGATGAGCACGATCACCCAGCTCTCCCGTGCTCAAATCGCGAATGTCGCAGGCCAAGCACATGGACCGTGGTTACAACACCTCCAACCGAGGGACCGTGTACGCGTGCTCGTGCAACTGGCAACGCTGTATGCGTGTTTAGGGTTTAGGCGGAAGGAGGTGTATATACTGAGGGAGGTGTTGGCGACTGTGGTGGATTTGGTCGTGTGTGCGAGGGAGGAAGGTGGAGCGGGTGCGAGTACCGGAAGGGTGAGTATGGCCGTGGGATCTGAGACTCCGAATGGGGGAGGTGGGTGGCCTGGGATGCATAGGCCTGAGCGAACGAGTTCACTAGGCCATCAGGATGAGGGCGGGCAGACTGAGCGGCCGCATACGGGAGACGTTGGGGTTCGGATGGCAGAAGCGACGGAGGGTAACGAGAGTATACTTCGGGTCGTGAAGTATGTCTGCGAGATTTATGGTATTAGCATGGCTAAGGTTCAAGTGGGCGGACAAGATGCGGTGGAGGAAGTTAATGAGGATGAAGAGCTAGACTTGGAGACTCCGAAGTTTGGTTGGAGGGAGGTGCAGATCGGGGTTGTGCGTGAAGCAGTACAGATTGCTGAGGCGCTGCCTGGTGAGTAAATGCTAGCATATATCCATTTAATTACTTATTTCCTGCTCGTAGACCATCGTGCTGTCGCCCAATTGGCTCTAACAAGCTTACGACAACTCAACTCCTGGATGAGCCCCGGAGACCAACATCATCTGTACACCTTGGCTTCAAGGTCATTAGCTACGGCACACCGAAGGGGAGACGCACATAAAATCGACTTTTGGTCCTGGAAGCCAGTTGTTAGCGTGGAGGTCGTCTCGTAAGCTACGCTGTGCTATTTTGGTCACGACTGGTTCACAAAATTATCGCTGCACTCTTCGCAGTTCCGCTAGTGATAGAATCCCGTCTGAGAGGCCGTGGAAGGAACTAGACACGTCTAATGACGTCGACCCGGTTAAAAGTACCGCAACCTTTTACTCTTTCAACCCTCGCGCACGGAGAAAGGGTAACACCAAGGTGCGCCAAGCCTGTTCCAGTTTATTTAATGCTATTCATAGCGCCCCGGATAGGCAGTCGTTGTACAAAATGAAACTGTTGAATTTGCCGTCACGCTGCAAAACCCATTCGCATTCGATCTCGAGGTCCAGAGTTTATCGTTGAGGTGAGCCAATTGCTCGGCCCAACTTCCTATTGGGCTTGATGTTCGAATCCCAGTACAACAGGAGCTGCTATCCAAACCGCACCCGTCTCGTTACTAGTTCCTGCCAACTCGTTCCACATAAAACACGTTGTGTGCACCCCAACCGAGGCTGGAACGCTCACCGTGCGGGGCTGTATGGTTCAGTTACCAAACAGCGTACCCAAGGAGTTCATTCTACCCCTTGCGTCTGAAGCGCAGGAGGCGAGTCGGGAAAAGCGGCGGAGCAAGCGTATGGACGATCTTGTGCGTGTCAAGGTGTCGGGCTTGGACGCGCGTCGACGTAGTTTAGCACCCGTCGCTGCGCCCACGGTCGACCGCAAGGAAGAGTTTGTGGAGTGTCGGGTGGTCCCACAACTGCCGCTTTTGAGAGTACGAAGAACTTCGCTTGCGCATGGCGCGCTAATGCTATATGCAGGAGAATGGTCTGTTTTAACGCTTGCATACTGGATTTCGGTATTAACATGCTATCTACAGCTTCCGCATACGACTAACCGTTGAGAATGTATCATCTCTCCCAATCGATTTCTTACGCATGGCTTTCGAAGATTCTACCCTACCCGCACTGCAGCAGGCCCTCGCAGAAGGGGAGCTTACCGTAGCCGAGGCGTATGAGACTGAATATGAGCTGGTAAATCGACCTGTTCTTAAATGGGACCTGGATGGCGCAACAGGGGCAGGTGTTTCGCTCGCGCCGAGGCAAAAAATGCCGATCTGGGTTACTTGTCTTGGGAAAGAAGGCTGGTGCGTCGGTTTATCTTTTTTGATTTCAGCGAACTTCAGTCTTGATATGCTATGACTTGTTTAGTACCAGCGCGACGATGCGATTCCATTATTCGTTTGCTCGCCGAGACGAATCCCCTACACCGAGCTCATTCTTCTTGCGAACCTTGTCATACCCCTTACTGGTCACGGTCTACCACACGTTAGAGTGTCATGCAATGGATATCGTGCCGTACAGTGGCACGTTATCTCCTGAGGAGCCCGCCAAACTGTGGTGTCTATTCATGATTGATGTCAAGAACTTGTATGGGCAACCTTTTGAAGTCACCTTTGAGAGAGTGCAGGATGGTGAGCAACTCCGATATATTTATGCCCGTGTGCTAAGATGTCTGTAATAGGCACCAGCCCTGCGTCCACTACCCGACTTGTGGCTCCAGGAGCCACTTCTCGGTGAGTCCAGGCTGGCTTTAAAATAGCCGTCCTGCCTCATATTTTGCATTCACAGGATCACTCTACCCATTCGCCGATTTTCCCTTTCACCAGACAAAGTCTCCCGCGACATTCCTACTCTCTCCGACCGCCAATTTGTCGTCTCTAAAACAGACTTTTCCGCTACCCAACAGGAGCTCTTTTGGTACCGGGAAACGTTATTCGATCTAGTCAAAGCCCGATGGAACGAGGTAGATCTTCATTTTTGTCTACGCTATATTCACTGAGGCACATCCATTATTTTAGCCCGGAACCGGCCGCACGGGAGAACTTTCTCTGCGCCAGCAACGACTCACACTTCCTATGTTAGAAACGTTGAGGCTGGAAGATCTGACAATTCAGCTGTCTATTATACCCGATGACGCTGAAGTAGACCTGGGTGTTAAGTCACTGGGTGGTAACCGATACCGCGTACCTTCGAATGAGTTCGTGCACCTCAAAATTACTGTACGAAACCTGTCCTGTGAGTTTGTATGTTGTTCGACTCGTCCAATCACTCAATGGCATCCCGGTGCCCTTTAGCCCACCAACTTCCGCTCGCACTTGACATCCAGACCACCAGAGAGACCCCGTTGGAACACATCCTTTTCCAAGAGCCCCACCTCGACATTCCACTCGGCACTCTTCCTCAAGACTCAACAAATCCGTCCTTCAGAGACCGAGAAATTGGCCTCTGTTTCTTGGCTTCTGGCGAATTTGGGTTTGTGGCAACCGTGCGTCACGTAGGGTTTGGTGCAGTCGAGATGGCCTCAGTTGTGAGGAGCGAGACGGCTGAGATCGTTGTTGTTGCAGCGTAAACGAGGGATGTAGTATGTATTTCAGTAGCAGCCCACGCCCCTAAGTTATATATTGAACACTTGATTGGCCTCTCGCCGTTACGCGCTGGTTGAATTTGTTCAGCAGAGAACCAAGATTGTTGACTTCTATTGAGTCAGGGAGCAGTAGAGCTTCAGGTTAGCGGTCGACCGTAAACGAAGGAGCCCAGCCAGAAAGAATATTTCGACCGTGGATCAGATGTATTTGTGAGAAAGAAACAAAAAAGCAGTGAATAGCAGAGACAATTCGGAGGCACAGGAGGATAGCTGCTAGTAGTTTTCTGATACGCTGCCAAGTTTGAGGCCGGAGCGACCAAGAAATTTCGCATGTTTCTTTCCTAGAGCGCGACGTGGGTCAATGGTCGGATAAATTAAGGTGACAATAATTCGAGTACAAACGCACATGTAACCACGCTAACGGGAGGTCCCTCAGAGTACAGGCTCAACTTCATTCCTCGTCAGAATCAGCATCATCTCCCGCAATATCCTGGTCGTTAGCCTTTTGAGCAGCGCTGAGAGTCGCCGCAAGGTCGGTGGGGACCTCTTTTTGACCAGACAACCTTTGGCCTACACCAAAAGTTAGAACGGATGATATAGTGGGATGCTAATACGTACGAATAAGATTATGGATCGCTTGCTGTGTTTGCCTCTCCAGCTTAACAAGCTTCTTGTCCAGATCCCTCTTGAGATCCCAATTTGGCCTCTTGGGCGCGATATTTAGGAGGTCCTACGTCAACAATCCTCGCCCCGTCAGTTCGCCACACCCAAACTGTATGAAAATAAAATGCGTACGAGTTCTTCGTGGCGCTTCGCCTCATCCTCAGCAATAATCATATCCGCCAACCCAGCAATCTGCTTCTCAATTGTGTCCTCCTCTTCGCCCACATCTTTCTTTTTTCGAACTTTGCGTGCGGTAGTGTCAAAGTTTCGTTCTTTAATCTGCGGGAGACTTTAATCACCTATTAGCTAACAAAGTATGGGAAGAGGAGAGAGAAAGGGTGGTGCTCACCCAGGTACGTCGGTATTATCACCTAGCTTTTTCTTCCTAAGCGCGAGGAGCCTAGCTTTCCGGAGCTCAGATTCCTCTGCGAGCGAGGGAACAGGTGTCGTCGCGGTGGGCATGATCAACCTCCGCTGTTCGCGTCCCGAGTAACCGCCCAGCGCTTATCTCGCCCCAAGGACCATGACAGCTCCTTAATTAGGTACAGCGATCACCACGCATTTATTCAATTTATACATTCATGCGCTCTATGAAATATGCATACAGACAGGCCCAAGCCATAATACAACATACATAACAAAAGCATAGCTCCGCCGGTCTATGAGAATGAAGTAACACCTTCCTTAGAGGACTTCACCCAGCTGTTATGTAGCCCAATTGTCTCGTCCCCGCCATTCAACGGTCCACTACGCCCATTCGCCGTTTCTGAGTGCGCCTTCACTCCATTCGTCATTTTTGCACACGTACCAGCGGCCTCCGCCCCGCTCCCACTCTCCCCATTTGGAACAGCCTCTCCAATAGGTTTCCCCTTTGCAGCATCGTTTCTGAGCCTCTCCAGTCCATCTAAGTATTCCTGGCTCACGCCGCCAGTAACGTACTCTCCGGTAAACACGCTGCAGTCGAATTGTTTAATCGAGGGGTTGATTTGTCTAACGGAGTTGACGAGATCAGGGAGAGTTTGGTAAATGACGAGATCAGCACCGAGAGCGGTCGCGACATCATCCGGTGTGCGATTGTGAGCGACGAGCTCGTTACGGGAGGGCATGTCGATTCCGTAGACATTTGAGTATCTGGATGCAATAAAATCAGGATTATATGCCAGTGGGAACGGGTGGGTACAGACCTGATGGGGGGTGCACACGATGCAAAGATGACTTTCTTCGCACCAACATCTTTGGCCATTTGGACGATTTCTTTCGACGTAGTCCCTCGTACAATTGAATCTATCATCCGGTCGCCTGTGAGTAAGAGATCTATAAGCCTCAAGTAAAGTGGCGCACCGTCAACCAACAAAACGTTCTTCCCCGAAAACTCCAACGCCATCGCATTTAGCTTTCTTCTCACGTTCTTCCTCCTCTCTGTCTGCCCGGGCATAATAAATGTCCTCCCAACGTATCGGTTCTTCACAAATCCTTCTCGATAGGGTATGTTGAGCTTCTGAGCTAACTCCAACGCAGCAACACGCGAAGTGTCAGGGACAGGGATAACCACGTCCACATGGATATTCTTCTCCTCCAATACGCGATGGACCTCGATGGCGAGCGCATCACCCATTGCCATACGAGAGCGATATACGCTAATCCCGTCTAGCACCGAATCAGGACGAGCAAGGTAGACGTACTCAAAAATGTCGGGGGCAAAGGGAGTATTGGAGAGATCAGGTCCAACAAGGCGTTGTGCGCACGAATGCCGTGTAAGAATGATGGCTTCACCGGGACGAACGTCCGTCCAGTCTGTGAACCCAGCTGCGTCCGCAACGACACTCTCGCTCGCAACAATCCAGTCATCCCCTCGGCGAGCGTAGCCAAGCGGGCGAATTCCATTCGGGTCGCGGAACGCAATGATACCGAATCCAGCAAGCATGGCTACGCAGGCGTAAGCACCACGGGCGTCACACATGAGGTCACGTATGGCGGTGAAGATATCCTCCTCGTTGATACGGAACTTTCCAGTCTTTTGGAGATTGTTGGCAAAGATATTGAGAAGAACCTCGGAGTCGGAGTTGGTGTTAATGTGCCTATGGGCATCAGCATCGAGGAATTCCTTTAACTGGGGAGTGTTGATGAGATTGCCGTTCTAATTGAATGGTGAGAGTGAGATGAAGCTCAAACAAAGGCGATTGAATTGAACTAACGTGAGCGAATACGATCCCATACGGCGAGTTGACATAGAACGGTTGAGCTTCAGCATGTGCTGAAGAGCCGGCTGTGGGATATCGAACTGCATACAACGAGGGAATTAGCGTTGATCCAGCCGAAACATTCCGATCGACCAACGTACCGTGCCCAACACCCATACCACCTAACAAAGTTTCCACACTCTTCGTGTCAAATACATCGCGAACCATTCCGTTTGCCTTGCATTGATAGAACCTTCCCCCGCGGCCGCAAGTAACAATCCCGCATGCGTCCTGGCCGCGATGCTGAAGCAGACTCAGCCCCTCGCATATTTCGGTAGCTGCATGCCCCGCAGGGTTGTTGAGCAGGAGACCAAGGATGCCACACATCGTTATCGGTGGGAGGTGGGAGAAAGTGTTGTACGAAATTTGACTTTGCAGCAAATTTAGGGGATTTACGATCAGCGGCGCACGTGCCAGCCTTCGGACGGCTCGGAACGTCTTCCAGCTTCGCCGAAAAGTATGTCTAAGTTAGATTTAAGCCCAAGAAGGGTTGAGGCGCAAAGAGTATCCCAGTCATCGAACGCTAGACGAGGGAGGAAGTGAGTTTTGGTTAGCCGAATGACTACGGGCATAGATGGCTGTACCATGTGTTACGTGAGCGAGGATCGGTCACGTGGCTATCCAGCTGTTTACGCCGAGCGCCATGTCCCAGTCGAACGCGTCTGAGATTGAGATTGTGGAAGGTGCGATTAAAAAGATTTGTTTCTAATATGAACACGAAATTAACAGAAAATTGAACAGAGACGCCTGCCCCACCTTCACAACCTAGCACATCTGCAATTCCCAAACGCAAGACACGACCACCCCCCGCTCCAACACAAGGGGGATCCAGTGACCAAAACGGTCCAGCACCAAGCAAGAAATCAAAGTCTTCAGCTGCCAATGGAAGCAGTAACAGCAGCTCTCGTGCTGATCAGGCCACCATAGAGGCGCTCCGAGCCGAGAACGAGGATCTGAAGAGGCAGTTGGCCGAGGTGCGTTTAGTACTCTTCACGCTGCGGCTGTTTTCACTGACTTGAGCCCCTAGTCACTAGAGATGGCAGACAAATTTCAAGAAGACTTCAACAAGCTGCAACACCTAAGATTGACTGTTCCGGAGAAGGCGTTGACCGATTACATCGCTGCAGCAGACGAACGGGAAAGGAGTGCGTACGTGTAAACTTACTCTGAAGCCACTTGTACTAACAAACCCCTCCCAGTCCTTATGGAACAGAACCAAACACTCATAGCGCAAATACCTCGGTTGGCCGAGTTCATACAGCCCCACCCCTCTGGGCTATCGCTTCTTACTCGTGAAGAAACCGATGCCAAACTCAACGCCTTCAAGACCGAAGTGCTCAACCTACGAAGCACAGTAGAAGAGCAAAACCAAACGATCAATGAGTTGAACCAGGCTGGTGAGTGAAATCCTGTGTTGGTTCGCTCGTTACTGACAAGCGCCACGGTTCTACGGTAGTAAACAACGCTCAGCAAGAGTTAGCTGAAGAAATCAAGCGCAGTACTGCACTAGCTCAGCATAGTGATAAGCATTCTGTAACCCGAGGCTCCAACCAAGGGGAGACGACCAAAAACCAGTTGAAAACGGCATTTTACGAAGACCTGACGAATATACGAGTGCATAGTTGTAGGCAGCTGGACTCGGAAGAGCTTGGAATGGTCTCAGAGTTTGTCTGCGATTGCACAACTTCCCAGAAAAGTACGTAAAACCTTCTCCGATAATATGGCTGGCTATGTAGCCTTGCCTAACCGCTTGCCCCAATTATAGCCCTCTACTTTAGGTTGGAGATGTACAGGATGGCAACAGCAGAAGACCCCAACAAGCCCGTTGAAACTGTCCGCTTCACCCCGATTGGTCTCGAAAACGAGAAGGACGAGGCGTTCTTGAGGGGTCTGAACACTCTCCGTGAGCCGTTCACTTTTATCAAAGATGCGGGGCCTTTCGACCGGCAAATGTGGGAATTTTGTACCGAAGTCAACAACTGCATGGTTGCGTGGCAGCTCGAAGAGGAAGAGGAGGAAGAGGACAACGACGACGTGCAGGTTGTCGAGGACGATTGAGGAACGGGTTCGCTTTGTTTCGGTATTATATTGGCTTTTTTGTATTGTTTCATTTTGCTGTCTACACTTGTTGTTATCCTGAGTACCCGTGTGTTATTATTCCCGGTTTACAATTTCGCCTTATTTTTCTTGCTCTCCTCCATTAGACTCCAATTCCAGCCCTGCCAACGCCCAAATTTCGTGCTCGTCTCTCCCAACAATGCCAATTGACAGGACCCCTCGTGCAACGTGTTTGTCTGTTTCGCCTAAATGAGCCCCAGCATCGACGAGCACTTCCACCACTTCGCGCGCCCTCACGCGTGCTGCATAAAATAGACAGGTGTGGTCCAACGCATCCCGCACATGCACGAGCGCACCAACACCCAATAACGCACGCGTACACCGCGCAGAACCTCGTAGTGCAGCAGTATGCAGAGGCGTGTGAAGAGATCCAGGAAGGGGTGCGTTCGGTGCACCCTGAGCGAACTGGTGAGGGTGCTCGGAAGTAGGTGTTGCGGAGGAAGGCATGGATGGAAGTGAGGGATTGGACGGGTGGCGTGGATGCGAAGCTGTTGCTACCACACTGGTTGGGTCATCCCGTGCTACAGCAAGGTGCATCAGATAAGGTAGGAGGGCGAGCTCCGTCGCGCCTGCGTCGGACGCTGTTGCGCTCCATGGAGCTGTGCCGGATGTGTCCGCTTGGACCGGACCGGGTGTACTAACGCTAGTTGTGGGTTGGGAGAGACGAAGGATCTCGCCTAGGAGACCTTGTACCGAATCTAGAGCAGTTGTAGTGGGTCGAGTGAGAGGGGCCGGAAGCGTGAGTTCGCCCCGGATAGGTACGGATACGAGCTCTCGCACCCGGGCGGGCGATAGGTCTGGTTTAGATAGGAGGTAGGCAAGTTTGGCGAGAGCACACTGTAACCTAACATCAGACCCCTATTCCCCCTAAAATGTTTAAACACTCACTTCGGGTGTCATGTCCGCTCCCGGGACAACCCCGCATGCGGTAAGCGTTCTTCCAGCATCATACGCAGACGACACAGATCCTTTCGCGCACTGCGAAATCGCAACAATTACAACACCTCGAGCGCATGCCTCCCGCAGCGCTTGCAAAAGTTCTGGGTGCTGGGGAGCATTGCCTGCGCCAAAAGTTTCGAGGACGACACCTTGAAGAGGGGGTGCAAGGAAGGCGCGGACGATAGGGGCAGTTATACCTGGGAAGAGACGAAGAGTGGCTGGGTGGAAGTTATGAGAATACGGCTATATGCGGCTTGGTGGTTGGGTTGCTTACCAACATTGGCACACATGTCTAATAGGATGTCAATAAGATTGGGAAGGTCATTATGGAGTATAAGTTGACTTACCCTTGTGGGCTCGGAAGCGTTGCATACTGTTGGACCTGATCACCTCGCCCCAATGAACCACGATATCTATCCCAACTATTCAACCAGCATATATGAGCGTTCAACAAACCAGAAACCTTAGTGTAAATAGACAAACCATTGACCAAAGGGGGAAAGTTGGGACTTGAAAACGCATTAAGGTCAAAGGACGAAACCTTCGACACTCGATTCCCCCGGAACAGTGTGTGGTTAAAGTACAAGCACACCTCTAAATGCGGCTAGGTTGTGAGTATATGCTTAAGACATAGTACATGCTGCTCACCAGGAATCGTGTATTGACCAGCAATCGACAATGCGCCTAATAGGTTTTCGATACCATCATTTCGTAACTAGACTCAGACGGTTAGTTTCTATTGTTCATTGCCAGCCGGAGCAGGTATACCTGAGATAGAGGGATCTGAGCGCCTGTGATAATCTAGACGTAAAATATCTGTATTGGGTCAAACGAGCTAAGCGACTATAGGTCGGGGGCACGTACCACCGTCTTCCCGAGGTCCTCAAGCAAGAAGCTCAGTGCACTCGATGTATAACACATGGTATCTGTTCCGTGGAGGACAATAAACCCATCATATGCGCTGTAGTTCAGTTCTATTTCTGTTGCAATCGCTAGCCAATCTGAAAAACAATTCAGATTTAAGCAGTTGTTCGGTTCTGCGTCAGCAGCTGTTATCTCACCTTCAGGACACATGTTACTGCTATCTAGCAAAGGCTGCCACTAAAGATAACGACGCCGTGTGAGTAACTGCGGTGCGAAGACACCAGGCTGCTTACCTCGAGAATAGCATATCTCACACGCTTACTGTTCCCTCCCACTGCCGTACTCCTCGGTGTCACCAAGCTCGGCAGGTGGCCCTCGTAAAACCCATCCTTCTTCACGTTTGCATCTTTCGTAGTCTGGCCCGCAATTGGCTTCGACGAACGTACTAGCAAATCGGGCCCAACATATCCCTGTTGTCCCGGTTCGACACTACTTAGGGGTGTACTTGAGCCCGATTTGCGAGTTGGGTCGGTGGCGGTCCACTGACGGTAGTGTGCAACGGTGCCGACGTTAGAGAAAAGGGAGGCGCCTTCGGGGTCGTGGAAACGAGCTTGAGCGCGGAGAGTTTGGGTTAAAAAGAAGGGCTCGGGGGCATAGCTGCCTAGTTCATTGACTAGCATGCCAATAGTGCCTAGAGACAAGTAATTACAGTTGAGGAGTGGCTCAAACTAATAGGCCAAACACCTACCTCCTGTGTAAATAATCAAAACGCGAGACTCCGAGTCTCCAAGGCCTGAGACGGCTGGGAATGGGACTCTAAGTGTTGGATGCCCGGGCATTATTATTGGTCTTTTCGAGAGTAGACGACTGTGGTGGTTGAGAACTACCCCGGAGCTCAAAAATTGGGCGGCTCGTCGGGTGACTTGTGGATCCCTTGCTCTGAAATTTCAATTTTCATAACGAGATGCGAGTGCTGGTGAAATACAAACGAGGGTAACCGCGGGTCTCGTGAGCGTATACTGATTCCATAGTGGGCAGATAATGAGGACGCATTGCAGTTTCAGAGCAAGGGTGTGATCGTACAAATAATAAAAGCGCCTCCTCGCGGGTACTCTTATGCAAAGACCTTTCTGACAGCCAATTCGTCTTCTTCGAGCCTCCTGCCCTCGCGGCGAGTCTCGCGCTCTGCTTGACTTTCCTTCCGCACCCGGTACTTCTCCCCTTGGGCGCGTTTTAGTTGTGAGCGAGCTGCTGCCGGGCTCACAAATTCTATAATAAATATTTGTTTAGTATTCTGATCCAGTAAGCAGACAATTTAAGCTTACCAGGGTTGGAGAATACTGTTGCTCCACCAAATGCCCCTTCAAAGATTCGGATGGGCGTTAAAACAAAACGGGGTCCGATCTCAACTAAGGAGGTCTCGGAGGGGCCGTTAGGCTTTGCTGGATCTTTCTCAATTATCTGGAAGTTGCGGAACCATATCTTCCCGTCGACTATAGAGAAAGTGAGGACGTGGTCTATAAACGGCTTTGCTCGGCGAGCTGTAGAGGGGACACCAAATATCTAAACTCTTGTTAGTTGCCTAGCTAGTCCGCAACTATACAACAGGGCTTACTTGAGTAAAGACCTCCTTCATGAGCTTCCAGTGGTCCCCTTCGTCAAAGCCTGGATCAAAGCTGAGGAGCCCTCGACTGCCTTTGAGACAGTTGCCGGTTAATTTGAGCTCGTCCATAGTGTGTACGTTTTGGACATGCATTTTGATGCTCGGTCCATTTGGTGTCTTAGTGGCCCACAGGTATAGATCTTCGTGTCGTCGAGCTTCAAAGTAAAGAGTATTATTGCAGTTGTGCAAGTCTGCGAGCTCTGGAAGAAGGTGGAGATGATTCTTGGAGTCGAGCTTCGCATCTATGTAAATATTAGCATGGCTATTTAGCATGTATGGATATAACAATTCACAATGCTCACCTTTCTTCACATGCGGTAGTAGAGTCTCCAAGTCAGCCATGAGATGACGCATACGGTGAGTTACACCTCGAGACGACAGTAGCAAGACTCGCTGCTTGTTCTTCTTGCGTGGCGGCGCAGCATCCTCAGCCACCTCATCCTCCGCTATCCTTTTCCCCTTCCCTTTGGGGTCTTTCTTGCTGGCCTTTGCGGCGTTGGCCGATTGAGCCTTGAGCAGAGACGACATGGTAGAGTGGAGAAATAAAATATGATCAGGGTCTTTGTGTGTGTCTGTTTGGGTCGGTCATGGGGTAGTTGGGTCTCAGTGGCATTTGGCGGCG